>CAJNDV010034902.1:0-12579 GCA_905221635.1 Symbiodinium sp. CCMP2456 | reverse complement strand
AAAGGGTACTATAGGGGTCCTAGGCTCCCTTTACAGGGTACTATAGGGTTTAGGGTTTTTGGGT
Organism: Symbiodinium sp. CCMP2456; assembly: GCA_905221635.1. Taxonomy (NCBI): domain Eukaryota; class Dinophyceae; order Suessiales; family Symbiodiniaceae; genus Symbiodinium; species Symbiodinium sp. CCMP2456. The sequence goes on along the minus strand of CAJNDV010034902.1, from coordinate 12,515 downwards.
TTTGGGTTTAGGGTTTTGGGGTTTGGGTACAGGGTTTAGGGTTTTTAGGTTTGGGGTTTCGGGTTTTGGGGTTTGGGGTTTGGGTTTTGGGTTTTGGGTTTAGGGTTTAGGGTGTAGGTTTAGGTTCTGGGGTTTAAGTTCTAGGGTTTAGGGTTTAGGGTTTAGGGTTCAGATCAGACCGCTGAGGATGAAGAAAGCAGTCAAAGCCACTGTGCACGCACGCAAGGTGCTTTGGCCGGAAGTTAGCCCCACACTGAAGCCATGAAGCCAAAGGTACTAAACCCAAAACCCTGAACCCTAAACCCCTAAACCCTATAAGCTCTACACCCCTAAACCCTAAAGCCTAAGCCCCTAAACCCCAAACTCCAAATCTCAAACCCGAAGCCAGCACTTCCAAACCTCAAACCCCGAATCTTAACCCCGAAGCCTACACTGGAATGCTTCACGTTGTTTTTGGGCGTAGGGGTTTTAGGCTTCGAGGGGCGGTCTTGCATGCAGAGCCTTTTGGAACTGAGATACTGGTGACGATTTTTGGGTTTAGTTATTTTAGGGTGTTATGGTATGAGGTGCTGTTGGTGGTTGAGGGCTGCGGATTTAGGGTTTGTGGTGTTAGGGTTGAGGGGTTTAGGGATCTAGGGCTTAGGTTTAGGGTTTACAGGCCACGAACGATGGGTCTGATCTTGCATGGTGAATATTTAGGCTTCTGTTGACGCCTTTAGGATGCCGAACTCGGAGCCCTAAACCCCCAAGACCCTAAACTCCGAAACCGATGACACTCTAAGCCCTAAACCCCTAAACCCTCACACCCTGAACCCTAGAACTCTCAACCCCAATAATACCCTTATAGATCCCTGACAGGAACCCTGAAAGGAACCCTCTAAGGAACCCGAAACCCCTCCTGAACCCCCCTAAACCCTAAACCCCTAAACCCTAAACCCTAAACCCTAAACCCTAAAAATCCGGAAATCCGAGGCCACGGAGCAGGCTGAGAGCAAAGTGCGCTCCCTACAGGCCCAGGGCGGCGACGCCCTGGCGAACGTCTCGGAGCACTCCTGCGCGCCCTGTTGGAACGGTTTAGGGTTTCAGTTTTTTTTGGTTTAGGTTTTGGTTTAGGATTTAGGGCTTAGGGTTTAGGATTTAGGGTTTAGGATTGTTGGTTTAGGGTTTAGGGTTTTTGGTTTAGGGTTTAAGGGTTCGTTAAGATAAGTCGTGGATCAGATGTATATTGGATTAATGTGTTGATTTCGTTTTTCCCTACCTGCTTATTCACTTATGGCTTGTTTGCTTAATTTGTGACAGTTCTGTATACGCATATAAGTTCCGATGTACAGAGAGAAACAGAGACGCGCACGCGCACACACACACACACACACACACAGACACACAGACACACACACACACACACAGAGACACACACACACACACACACTCATCTGTGTTTCTTTTTTGCGTATTTATTTGTATTCACCTCATCCTGTATAGACACACAAACTTACGGGTACAAACTGAGAGTTTATTGTACAGTTTTGCATATATATATATATATGTATGTATATACGTATGTATGTATGTATGTATGTATGTATGTATGTATGTATGTATGTATGTATGTATATGTGTGAGGATGTGTGTGTGTAGATCTGTCTGCCTGTCTGTTTGTTTGCGTATGTACATACACGGGTATGTTTCACATACAACTGCGTCAGACTTAATTTCCAGGTGCGAGCGATGGCCTAACAAATTAACACTCGCAGACATGAACCTGGTAGGTATCTGTCTGTCTTCCTGTCTCTCTCTCTCTCTCTTTGTTTTGTGTCACCTGTCACTTTCTCCTTTCTGTACACATGCATATGTCCACATATGTAATCGTGTATATGCACGCATAGATATGTGTATATGCACAGACAACCTGTGTTTACATGGTTTTAGCTCATAGAACCCAAGACATCGGAGCCCTAAGCCCAAGTCCCTTGAACCCTAAACCCTAAACCCTAAACCCCAAACCCTGAACCCTAAACCCTGAACCTAAACCCTAAACCCTAAGGCCAAAGACCCTAAGCCCTAAGGTCACGGATGCAGTGAACGAGTCGCTTTCCTGGCTGTTCGCTGCAAGCCCGGGAACACCCTGCCGTTTCGGTGCCCCAGAGCGGGTTCAGGGTTTAGGGTTAAGGTTTAGGGTTTAGGGTTTAGGGGTTTAGGGTTTAGGGTTTAGGGTTTAAGGTTTAGGGTTTAGGCTTTAGGGTTTAGGGGTTTGGGTGTAGGGTTAGTTTTAGAATACTATTAACTTCAGCTACTAGGAGCGAAGAAGCATCTTAGGTTTGGAATACTACAGATATTAAATTGTGTGGGTTCATCGTGTTATTCCGATTCTTTCAACACGAACTTTCTTTGGTATTATGGGTCAGGGGAGGACGGGTTTTGGGTTTCGCAGAGCTCCGGTTTTGGGAAGAGGTTCAAGGTGCAATTAGGGTTCAGGAGTTACTGTAGGGTTTCAGGTTCAGGGGTTTAGCGTTTAGGGTTTTCTTCCTTCGAAGTCCTCTCATGGTCTTCAAACGTAGTCGTCGGCGAGGGCATGGGCAAGACTTCATGCGAAATGATGTGACTCCTTCTGGATCCCCCAACGTCGCTAACTCAGCTTCTGGTAGTCAGCATTATAAGATAACCCTAGGGCTCCAGTTACCTAAGGACCTGAATAGTAGGTTACTCCCTAAACCCTAAACCTTAAACCCTATACCCCAGTAACCCATTGTTGAGGGAATCGGCGACCTTGGGGAAGTTCGACTCTTTGTAGCAAGCCAGCAAATGCCATGCTGTTCGAGATGGCAGAGTTCGGGTTGTTGCTGCCTCTTGCCGCGAGGTGTGCTTCAGAGTTCGCTGAGTTTCAGGGTTTAGGGGTTAAGGGTTTAGGGTTTAGGGTGGGCAGGAATGATAAAAACCTCAGTTTTTGGGCTTGAGACCTAAGCCAAGATTTCGACTTTCAAATCCTTTAACCCCCTAAACCCCTAAACCCTGAACCCTGAAACTTACAAAGCCTCTCAAAAACTATAAAGTCAGGGTTTTGAAGCCACTCTGAGAAGCCATGACATCCTAAACCCTGAACTGTGTGCTTAGGGTTCAGTGGTTCAGGATTTAGGACTGAAAGCAGGTGCAGATGACCGCGATGAGGGCAGCCACTGCATCGAAGATGGATGCTTTCACTGAACATGGAAAGTTCTTTTATAAAGATCTGGGGTTCAAGATTTCACCCCCTACCCTAACCCGCCAGCCCTATGTCCTGAGCTCTATAAGCCCTGATAATTTCTTCTTACTGGTAGCTTAGTGTGAGCATTTTATCCTGAACTGCACCTACAGTCTCCATTGTAGTTCCTGGTGTTTGTTCAACAAATTTTATATTTAAGATCCTAGAAGGTAACTTAAAATGGAACTCCAATGGAGAGTACAAGGCAGGGTGGTTTCGGTTTGGCCCTGGATTTCGTATTTTACCCCGTGCTTTACAGTCGGCGGCGTCCCCACGTGGCCTCATCCCCTTAGTGTGCCACAGACATTGCTGCTTGCTGCGGCAGGACTGTAGGGAAAGGCTGTTGTTGGGGGTTTTGAGTCTTTAAAGGCTTTATAGGGTTTGTATGTTTTTGGGGTTTGCTCCCGGACCTCAGGCGGGGGATCGGGCTTCTAGGGCCACGCACCAGTATAAGGAAATTGAGTCTCTGACACTTCTCTGTGAGCAATGAGCAACATTGGTATGTACAGTCCAGCATATTCAGCTTCGTTCAGGAATTGGGGTGCACAGAAGCTACACAGGAAAATCACGTCATGTATATCTTCCGGCCCGAGTGGAGTATGAGTATCAACAGCAATCCCTAAGTCGACAGCGTGACCCTGCAACCGGGATCCCGATCCCCAAACGCACGCCTATAACCCTTACCCTTAACTTACCCTAAGGGTCCATGTATTCAAACAGTGGATACTTTGGCCTTAAAGTAGTCCCTATTTGGGTACTTTGGGGCCAATGTATATACTATTTGGGTACATGGACCCTTAGGGTTAGATCCAAAGCCTGACGCTCTGTAGACTTTGGACATGGGTACCAGGCCACAAGATTGAACCCTAAGGGTCCAAGTACCTAATAATCATATACTCTCCCAAATCTTAAGCCAGGTTCTTCCATCCGTAACCAAAGTACCCGATTATTGGGTCATTTGGACCCTTAGGGGAACCTTGAAAGCCTACAGGTTTAACTCTACCACGAGAATCCCGAGCGCGAAATTTTCTAAACCTTAACACCTACAACACAACGACCTGGGCTAGACCCCAAAACCTAAGCCTCCCCATCCACAACAAATGGCTTACACCGGCAGAACCGAAGCATTGAATTTTTGCACTGACAAACATCCACATGCTACACATTACATTAAATCCGTATGGAACATCCTGTAAAAGACATGCACAAACGCTACTACACCGCAGCAAAATCGTCTAAAGTGCCTAAACCCCAAACCCTAAACCTTAAACCCTAAACCCTAAACCCTAAACCCTAAACCCTAAACCCATGCCAAGGAACTTCCCCCAACGGCTGGTGTTACACAGCCTCTAATCTGCCTTGGAGCTGGGGGCCCTGCAGCGCGACCTGCCGCCCGCTTGCCCTTAGCTTTTTGTTCACAAAGCAGCTTTGGGTTTAGGGTTTAGGGTTTAGGGTTTAGGGTTTGGGGTTTAGGGTTTAGGGTTTTAGGTTTAGGGTTTGGGGTGTAGGGTTTAGGGTTTAGGGTTCAGGTTGTAGGGTGGGGCTACTCCCCCAAACCATCATAGCAACTCCCAAGCCCTAAACCCTAAACTCCCCCAGACCATAATGGCAACTCCTGCTGTAGAAACGCTTCGTTCTACCCCCTAAACCCCCAAACCCTGAACCCTAAACCCTAAGTACTTGGGACCCAATGGATTTTGGTATTTAGCGGGGTTTCCGTAAGGCACCTTGTAGGATTTTCTTGCAGAATTGCGTAGCCCTCATGGGGCCTTCAAAAGTTGGTGCTCAGCCCTAAACCTTAAACCCAAAGAACCTACCATTTTAGGGTTCCTTAGCTATAGTTTCAAAAGATAAGTCCGTAAAAAAGGTAGGGTCTTTGGGGTTAAGGTAAACCTTAAACCCTACGTCTGGTGGTTTGGATGGTATTTAAGGTTTTGGTGCTCAGGTCTTAGATCTAGGGCCAGGGTCTAGAACTATTGATATTTCTAAGGTGCTGACGTATACCAGGTGCCCCAGTAGTACCCTTTTGCCCTTTTTCTTTTGGGGTTCCCTTGATAAAATGAAAAAGGGTTCCCTTATTATTTAGGGGCTACTGGGGAACCCAGTTACTTATGGTTCAGGGTTTAAGGCTAAGGGCTTTGGGGAAAGTATATGATGGCTTATAGTCCTTTCCATTGAGGGTGTCTTTAAGGGTTCCTAGGTTTCGTGCTCAGAGAGTCTGCGGCTGAAAGGATCCAGGGCCTCGCATGGAGAGCGAAGCCCCCTAAACGAACCCCAAGCCCTAACGCCTAATGTAGGGGCCTGATAATTAGAATAGGGTTTTGGGGGTTCCTTATTATAATTAAAGTATAATATACACCAAACCATATTCTAATTATTAAGCCCCCTATATTAAGCCTAAGCGCTACGTAAACCCAAAGCGGCCCTCAATAGTTTTGGTTCGAGGCTTGGGACGTTGACGGTTGGACATCAGGTGCAGGGACTTGGCGAATCGGTTTCGGGCTCCCAAAAGTGCACAGCACTTGAGAGTTTCACTAGGTTCCCCAGTAGTGCCCTTTTGCCCTTTTTTTGGGGGCTCCCTTATAAAAACCAAATAGTAGGAAAAAGGGCACCCTTATTATTCAGGGGCTACTGGGGAACCTGGTTCAGGCTCTAGATCTTGCGGCGGCTCATACTTTCGTTGTTGACCTTCGCATCGGTGGTGCATGGTTGTGATGCTGCTGTGCTACTACGACTCGCCTGAGAGCTAGGCTTCTTGCCAGGCTTGCCTTTGTTTGTCTAGTCATTTGCATGATGGCCAACATGGCTGTCATCGCTCTAATGATATCCATGGTTGTCATCGGCGATAGTTTCGATGGTGATATGCTAAACCTCATGGCTGCTGCTGCTGCTGATGATGATGATGATGCTTGGAATGATGATGATGCTAGTGATGATTGTTAGGATGAGGATGATGAGGATGATGATTGCGCAATGTAGGTATCAACATTTTAGTCATGTGCATCATGGTACTTCGCGCCGCAAACGTATCTCTTCTGACCTCTCTTGTCCCAAAATCCGAAGCACCTCGTACCTCTTACCGTAAGCACGACAAGCCTTGCAGAACCTTTATAAAGCCCCTTTAATGAACCTTAAAGAAGCCTTCCATAGAACCTCTTATGAAACCTGTATAGAACCCTGACGAATAGAACCCTTATAGAACCTTGATGAATATGTATGAAGTGCTGACATTGGTCGTTCCTTGAAAGCGATCTCTCGGACAAGATGTCCAGAGGTCGGTTTGCCCACTCCATCCACGAGGCTCGCAACAGTTTACCGGCCTTAGAGGTTCCGTAAACCCCTAAACCCTAAACCCCTGAACCCCAAGAGCTCTCAACCCCTAAACCCTTAAACACCTAAACCCCTAAACCCTAAACCCCTGACCCCCAAAAGCCCTAAACCCGTAAGCCTCAAATCCCAAACCTTCAGCACGAATTCTTAAAGTGGAAACCCGGCAACGTTTGAGGTTTGCACAAGCTTTCGTATCAACTCCGCATGGAAGCTATCATGCAGGGCCTCTTTCCTCCAAAACCGAACCGAAAACCTTACAGAACTCTTATATAGTAGAAGCCAGAAAGTTGGAACATGTTTATCCTCATGCCCTTAAGGTAAAGTATGAGGGATCCTAGCACTAATCCTCCTAAACCCATGTTCCAACTTTCTGAAAAACACCTTAAACCCTAAACCCTAAACCCTAAACCCTTGCTGTAGGGGTTGGCAGACTGCCCGGTTAGGCCAATTCGGGTGCTGCCAACATCAGCGCCTCCAGCCCACAAGTCACCCTGGCACAAAGGTTTTGTCTAAGGGTTTAGGGTTTAGGCTTTAGGGTTTAGAGTCTAGGGTTTAGGGTTTTTCTGAGGGTTTAGGGTTTAGGGTTTTTCTAAGGGTTTAGGGGTTTGGGGTTTTTCTAAGGGTGTAAGGTTTAGGGTTCTTAGTAGTACAGTAGGTAGCCTTCAACCTTTTGGGGTACTATAACCCTTATGTAATATAATCCTTATATAATATAACCCCAAAGGTTAACATTTAGTTTCCTAGGATACTGGACAACTAGGCTTTTTTGGCTCTTATAGGAGTTAGTTCTTACGATGGTTTTTAACTCTTAGGGGTTATCTCTGTTCTTCTTGTTTTGGTTTAAAGGGCGCTTCGGAGAAAAGCTTCGGGTTCAGGGGCCTCTGGAAGGGGTTCTCTATACTTGGAGGTTCATGGGTAGTTATAAGTGGGTTTATAAGTAGGGTAACTGTAATTATAACCCGTATTCGGGGACTTATGACCCTACTTATAACTACCCATGAACCTCGAAGTAGGCTATGGGGTTCAAGGTTTACGGGTTTTATAAAGGTTAGGGCTTCGGGGTTGAGTGTTTTTGGGCCTAGTTTGTTGGGTTTACGGCCTATGGTTTTTGGTTTGGGCTCGACCTTGCTGTTGCTTTCCGATCATGTTTCATGTGCATCAGGATATGAAGCCAAGGGCCATGACAGGTAGTACTGTTGATGGACAAAATTCTGCATGACCCAAATATAGCATAGTACCATAAATCCCATAGTTTAGGTATATAAGGTCATGCAGGATTTTGTCCATCAACCGAATGTTCATTATGGCCCTAAGCCCAAGACCCACAGATCCCTACGGTCGAAAAGCTGAACTCATAGGGCCTCCTTAACATGATTTAGTCCTTGAAAAGAGGCATCCTTATAACTTACAGTAAGATAGGAGGTTGTTTGAAGTTTTCCTAGAGGCTCCATATATACTACTATTGTGGACTGAGGCGCTTAAATCCATAATAAGGAGGGTCTTTTGGGACCTAATTCCATAATGGTGGTCTACTTGGAGCCTTTGGGTTTGGGTAGGGCTTAGTACAAGAGGGGTTCTGGATTTGAAGGGTCTTGTATACGGGTTTTGCAGGCTGAAGGTCTGCGGGAACTTGGATTTGAGTCGTTTGGGGCTTACCTACAGTCTCCGTTGTAGTTCCTTGTTTGCCCTAACCAATCATAGTTAGGATCCTTAACGATAACCCCAAAAAGGAACTACAATGGAGACTATAGGTGGGGTTCGAAGTTTAGGGTTGCGGCTACTGCGTTTTTCGAGTTTAGGGGTTTAGGGTTCAGGGTTTAGGGGGGGTAACCTTTTGCTGTACGACACAAAGCGTACACACTCCTTGTTCACTGCACAAGCCCTATAAGGAAAGGAGCTTCAATTCATGATGACTTTCCTTTCACGTGCGAATTACCCGCTCTCCTTAACATACCCACAAAGGACAGAAGCATAAGCACTTTATAGCGATATCCCTGCCGTGTTGGGTTTCCTTCTTAAAATGGGCTTTATATGGGATATCCCTACCCTAGTTTTTGCTTATGTGCTTTTTGGTGGCCTAACCCCAAACCCTAAACCTAAACCCCCCACTCCTTGGTACTAACGTGGAAGGGAACATAGCACGAGAGTCTAGACTGGGCCCCTCCTCAGATTTGATAGCCGAAACCACTAAAAACTAAGGGTTTAGGGTTTAGGGTTTAGGGGTTTAGGGGTTTAGGGTTCAGGGTTTTAGGGGTTTAGGGTTCAGGGGTTTAGGGTTTTAGGGTTTAGGGTAAACCCTAAGCTTCATAAACCGGGAGCCGGCAACCGGGGTGCTATAGGGATCTGACTAACTCTGCGAATCCGGCACTGCCCACAACGCTAAAACTCTGAAGACCTCATCCGTGCAATAAGACATAGGAGCCTAAATAATTACCAATGCTATGTTTTTTTGTTGGGGGGGGGGTCCTTATTATAACTATATAGGAAAAACCCCAAAACCCTATTCTAATGGTACAGGCCCCTACATTAGAGGCCTAACTAAATGCATTTGTCATTCCGTATGGTTCTTTATCATGGTTGTACTGTAGAGGAGCCCAAAACCCTAGCCCAAGGATTTGAAGCCCTTACATTACATCCAAGGTTCTGCATGATGCCCTGGAGAGTCTGCGGCAGAAGCTTCGTGCGCTTGTGAAAGGCTTGAACGAGCTTTATGACGGCGAGTCATGAGGAGGTTCTCCTAAACATTCCGTTCAGAGCATCAACCCTGAACCGCCAAACCATAAAGCCTTAAACTTTGAGCCCTAAGCCCCTAAATCCCGGAATCATAAATCCAAATTCCAAGCCCCTAAACTCCCAGCGCGTCGCAAGTAACAAGAAGCCGAAGAGGATCCCGATTTGGAACACCCTAAACTCTTAACCCTGTACCCTAAGCCCTAAACCCTAGACCCTATACCCTAAACCCTAAACTCTAAACCCTAAATCCTAAACCCACGTCTTAGAAGTAAGCCCTCCCTCCTTGGAGATCCCCCGCGGATTCTGAGCTTGCCAGAGACGAGACCCTAAACCCTAAACCCTAAACCCTAAACCCTAAACCCTAAACCCTATAAACCCTAAACCCTATAAACCCTAAACCTAAACCGACCTGTTGCTCAGAGGCAAGTAGCTGGCCAGAGACGAGACAAGTTCACTCTGGTGCTCAGAAGACAAAGTCTTTCCGTGAGTGTCCTTAGATCGGCCGAGCGTTCCTGTTTCCCACCGCCAGTCAGGGTCCAAAGGAACCTACACAAAACGGTTTAGGGTTTAGGGTTTAGACTGTAGGGTAAAATGGCACCGCGGTGTAGGATAGTAGTTTCGTAGCTTAAAATTCGGGAGAGTAAATGATTGCCATTAAGCCTTAAACCGTAAACCCTAAAACCAAAGTCGACATAAGGCTCCCTCAACCCCGAACCTTAAACAGTACATCATGAAACCTGATATAGGTGCCTTCATAATTAGAATAGGGTTTGGGGGCATACTATACTATAGTCATAATAAAGAACGCCTAAAACACTATTCTAATTATAAGGCCCCCACATAACCTTTTAGGGATCCTTGGTATAGGTGGGTTATTTAGGTACAACAAGGTAGCCTACCCAGACCCCTGGAAGGATCTCGAAAGGATAGCCCATAATGTAGGACTTTGTACGACTAGAAGGTAATTTATAGGAACGCCTAAACCCTAAACCCCTTCACGCTTAGCCCTAAACCCCTAAACCTCCAACCCCCAAACCCCTAAACCCTTGAAGCTCTAACTCTAACCCCTACACCCTATATTCTAAACCCTAAACCCGAAGCCCTGCATCAGGTAGGTTAAGGTACCCAAAGCGTCCTGTGTACCCAGGATACTTCCCGAAAACATATCAGCAATTCCTAGTGTTATAGAAATTCTGCATTCTACCATATAGACCCCGGAAAATAAATTCTAAACCCTAACCCTAAACCCTAAACCGTAAACCCTAAACCCTAAAACCTAAACCCAAGTCCCCTTGGGCCCCTAAGAACGGCTGTTCATCTTCGGACTCTCTGAGCTGCATGCGCACTGCCAGCGGCTGCCTACTTCTCCGTAGTCTCGGCTCAGGGTTTAGGGTTTAGGGTTTAGGGTTTAGGGTTTAGGGTTTAGGGGTTTAGTGGTTGGGGTTTAGGGTTTAGGGTTTGGGTTTCGGGCTCCTTCAACGGAACCATGACTACGGCCACTATGCTACGTGAGTTTAGTGTAGTCATTGGGTTCACCTCGTCCAGAATGGGAGATGATTACATGCTCTCTTTCTTTAGGGCCTTGTGATTAGCTCTAAGGCTCCATGGACTTAACGTAGTCCCTATATAGGTACTTATAAAGGCCTAGTTAAAGACTATATGCCTGCACGCGTACGCAGAGCCTTGGGGTGAGGATCCCGCAGTAGAAGCCTTCGCAGACGTAAGCCCTCTTTCCAAGAGGGCCCATATTATATACTACTATGATGGAATTAGGTCCCCAAAACCATAATAAGGATGGTCTTTTGGGACCTAATTCCATAATGGTAGTATATATGGACCCTCTGGGTTTCTTCTGTTTCACATTAGTGAGGAAGGTTTCCCGCATGTTCGACCACCTGTTGCCACAGGCCTGCCGGGACCCAAAACCTAAACCGCTCGAACCATCAATGTAATATGACAAGATATAGTAGAATAAACTCAACTATACTATATAGTCTGGTGTGAAATGTTATACTGCTATACATGATACCCTAAACCCTAAACCCTGAACCCTAAACCCTAAACCCTCTGATACAGTATGATTTGACGTAATGGGCCCCAGCGCTGGGATCCGGTACCGTCCTGAAAGCTGATTGCGGAAGGGCGCCGCCAGAAACAAACAAGACAAGAGTTCGATCCCTTCCACTTCAATGGGCTCTGGGCTGTTCCGGTTTAGGGTCAAATAGAATTAGGGATGGAACTGTATAAATTACCATTGCAGTTATATAGCATACGATACGAATGTATACCCAAACACTAGCTAGTCAATGAGGACTCGCACGTATAGTAACCTGTTAAAAGGAGCCCTTTTTTTTAACGATTGCAGTAGAGCGCCCACGTTAAGGGCGCTTCTTGGCGGTGAGATATATATATATACACACACACATAGGTATTTACATACATATGCGTACGACTTACCTTACACGTGTGCTTCTCTAATTACTCCTCTGTGTGTGCCTTCTTATTTTGTTATGGTTTGTTCGCAAGCGGTATTTCTTGTCTCGCCAGTTATTTTCGATGTCCGTGTATGGCAGTTACTTGCTATGCTAATGGTTTATTTTCAATCAGAAAAGAAGCATCTGATGCTCTCTTATGAAGGTGCACAACCCGCTGTCGTAAAATCACGCTTAGACCCGAAGCAGCTGAACAGCCAGGGGCCCATTAAAGTATACAGCCCCAGATGTATAGACCCGGAGGGACCGGATGCTTCGGATGCCCGGAAACTGCACGAAAAAACGGCTACGAAGTGTTCAGGGTTGAGGGTTTAGGGTTGTCGGTTTGGTGCTCAGGTTCTGCATCTAACTCCCTAAACCCTAAACCCTAAACCCTACACCCTGAACCCTAAACCCTAAACCCTATAAGCCCTAAACCCCTAAACCCTAAACCCTAAACCCTAAACAGAGAGAGAGTCCGAGGGGTTCCGAGGTTCAGGATTGCTCAGGGGATCAGGGCCTTTCGGGTTCGTCTAGAGCCTTTCGGCTAGGTTCGTTTAGGGTTTAGGGTTTAGGGGTTTAGGGTTTAGGGTTTAGGGTTTAGGGGTTTAGGGGTTTAGGGTTTAGGGGTTTAGGGTTTAGGGTTTAGGGGTTTAGGGTTTTACGGTTTCAGGGGATAGGGTTTAGGGTTTAGGGTTTAGTGGTTTTGGTGTTTCTGTCAGGCACCTTTCGGATTCGATTCC
>CAJNDV010034898.1:0-15954 GCA_905221635.1 Symbiodinium sp. CCMP2456 | reverse complement strand
CGGTTTCAATCCAGGCCATAGTACTGGGAAGTTCCACAGACCTTGCGTGCGTGGGTGGGTGTGTGTTTGGTTGCTATATGTTGGGGTATTCACGTGGGAAGACAAAGATACAGACGACATGAAGAACAAATAGGCAGGGATTATACACGAAGAGCTCAAAACAGACAGAATCGGGTAGATCTTTGGGGGGGGATACCATATATATATATATATACATACATACATACGGACATACGTACATAACCACATATGTTCATAGGTGCGTGCATTCGATCATGCATGCGTGCGCAGATGATTACACACTTGCGACTTGCGACAATACTGAGGGCAATACATTTCTACAGTCTAGAGTTTTGTTCATGCATGTGTGCAGTGCCTCTGAAGTATTACCGATGACAAATACAGTCTTACCGGTCCACTGGCATGGTAGAGGCCGGGGATCGGCCTTTCTCCATGAATCTTGAGGAGCGGGATAGCTTTCTGGTCAAAAACTACGCTCACCTGAACGAAAAGGCACGTGGTGTGTTCCAGGAGCGGCGGTCGGAGCTTGCACCTTGCCTTCGAAATTTTACACCCACACACTGGCTGGCCCGATGTCTAATTATGCATGAGCATATGCACCACAAGATCCAAGCTAAATGGCTCTTGACGATCGGATGCACAGGAGATGAGCCCAACCGACCAGCACGGGCCTCAATATGGATAAAAAGGAAGCAGATTCCACTTCGTCCATGTCGAGACTTCATTCGTATCTGCATTCTCTAAGTGGTGACCAGTCTGCACTGGTAATGGACCTCTGTTCCAATCATGGGCATGTGGAACCGTTCATGTCGCCCTGCAGCTTCAATGCTAGACCACAGGTACCGGGTCATTTTCGATGGCCCCATGAAAGAATCCAGAGATCCAGCCGAGATCCTAGTTGGTGGTAGGCGGGTCTTCAGCAGAGGGTGGAGAGTCCCTGGGGTCACACGTTGAGCATTGGAGTCAAGGGCATGTGCAAAGAAGTTCCAAGATGTATCTTGCGACCGTGGTGTCACCATCCCAGCCTCTGAGAGTCGTGGAATCGGTCGTCGCTATGCTTAGCCTGGCGTAGCCCTATGCAACATTGTTTTTTGTCTGGCCAGTTTCGGTCATTTGCAAGCCCTGTCCCTCCGGGCCAGGCTTTGGTCCAGAATCTACCAAACAGGGTCTTGTCCCACATAAGGCATGAGTCGAAATGCCTGGTCTGGCAGAAGCAGGCATGAAACGGCTGAATCTGATGCAGTGATCGCCCGAAATCTCAGTGTCGTAGGATGAAGTTTCTACCGTAGCATGACACGAGCAACTATTGTCTAAACTGCTTATTGCATCCCTGCACCTCCAAACACTCCCGGGTGGAAATTCGGCTTGTTATTTCCTAGAAGGATTTGCTTCCAGGCGGGATTTTTCGGCTGAAGCTTTTTTGGGGCGGATTTGAGCCTTGATTTCGCGGGTTTCCAATGCAGAGGACGCATCGACGTAGTTGTAGTAGAGTGCAAGGCTATGCTAGGCTGGTTGTTTGAACATGCGTTGAAATCTTCAAAACCTGAAGAAAGAATCGCGATCATGTTGTTGGACGGTTAGCTGTATCACGGCATGTCATCGTAGAAGCACTACGGGCGAGGTTCGTCAGTTCCATGTTTGAAAGCCTACAGTTCCGTAAAGTCACGAAGTCAGAGCCACTGAGCCTGATGTGTCAGAGCCCTTCAGGTCGAGATCCTCTATGGGAGAGTCAAGCGGACACTGGGCCGCAAGCATTGTTGGGCCTCCGGGCTGCTGTGCCCACAGGACTCGGACGAATTAGTATCCAAGCTGCCGAGCGTTGCTGTAAAATGCCGTCGGCTCCTGGTGCCTACCTCCCGGATTGAGGTTCCTGGACATGGAGTTACAGCTCCGCGCGCTCTCGGGCAGCCGACGGCCCAGGGGCTGGCTGAACGCTTCTCAGCATTGTGGGCTTCAGCAGGATTTGGTTGTTGGTCGATCGAGATTCTGGGGCCAACATCCGGTCCTTGACTAGGAGGACTCACGGGAGACGAAGACCCTAAGTCGTCACAGTGAGTATCTGGGCTGTTTGATGTGCACTGCCGGCCTCACGAACCTCAGTACCACCGAGAGCCGCAGATGTTCGTTGAAGGGTGCTTTGGAGAGTCTTTCCTGCAGGATCGGGCAAAGAGAAACAGGTCGCCGTCAAGAAGCAGCCCAGCAAGAAAATGCAGGCAACCGCCGGCGTGTTTGATCCGTGGAAAGGCCTCTGTGGTTGAGGGATCTGTTTCCTCATGAGAAGAAGGGAGGTCTCGGCGCTTGCTGCCACTCCACCTACGAGCATCCTCAAAGCCCCAAGCCCAGTGGCTCTGGCTCAAGCTTGAAGCATAGTGTGTCCCCCCCACAAGGTGATCAACATCAGCCTGTCTCCAAGATGGTGCGCAAAAACGCCGTCAAGAGGGTTGAGGGAACGGACTCTGACGAGTCCACCCGTGCCTCTGACTCTCCCACTGAGGCCAAGCCCAAGGACCAGAAGCCCAGCACGTACGACCCAAATCTTTGGTACATCCACGGCAACTCTTACGACCTGCATGATTTCGTAGACAAGCACCCCGGCGGTCGCTTCGCTATCTTGACAGGGCGTGGCCGTGACTGTACTGCCCTCTTTGAGTCCTACCACCCTTGGAACGACAAGCACAGGAAGGTTCTCAAGGCCCACGGCGTGGCCCCGCCTGCGCCGGATCCTTTCTACGAGGAGATCAAGGAAGGAGTTCGGAAGGCCTTCCCCGGTGGCTGCGGGAGCACACGAATGCGCCCGCACGCCTTTGTGGGACTCTCGATTATGTGGTGCATCATGATGTGGCTGTTTTTCATCGTCCGCACGCCTTTGTCTAGCTTGCTTGCCGGATGCATTGTCGCCACCGTGGGCACCCGATTTTCTCATGAGGGCGGTCACCAGCAAGTCAGCAAGAACGAATGGGTCAATCGCGTGTGCATGTTCGCCGGCTTCTTCCTGGTTGGACCTTCGCTGTGCTGGTACTACCAGCATGTCGTTAGCCACCACGTGAGCACAAACCAGGATGGCGATGCCGAGAAAGATGTAGATGTGGAGTACATCTGGATCGCTGACAAGCTGCCTGGGTGGATGAAGGCCTTGTCCCTGCCCGGCATCTTTATTGGCACTGTGATCGAGCTCGGCGTGAAGCGCATGATCGTGGACCTGCTCATCCGTGGCCATGTCGGGGGGCACAAAGTGGACTACCGCTTGGGTGGAATTCTCTTCGAAATTCCCCTGTGGTGCATCTTGCACTATACCTTCGGCCCCTCCACCCTCTGTTACTTGTGCATGTACCTCACCGCCGGGGCCATTTTCGTTCCTTGCTCCCAGGTCGCCCACGTCATTCTCTACCCCAACTCCAACAAGTATGACTCCTGGGCCAAGATGCAGATCGCAGAGAGTGTCGACTTTGCTTCTGAGTCGGACTTCTGGTTCCACATGGCGTTTGGACTGACCACCCAGATCGAGCACCACCTGTTCCCTGGTATCGGTCACCATTGCTACGACACCATACGCCACATCACCCGCGATGTTTGCAAGAAGCATGGTGTGCTCCATCAGGACGTCTCTGCATCGACGGCTTTCAGTGCGCTTTGGAAGCGCTTGGTGGCCGCCACTCCAGCTGCCCTGCTGATGTGAGAGGGCAGTGAACCCAAAATGGTTTAATGTTTGCGCTGGACATTCTGTCCCAACAGGCTAGGCGCACCGAAGCCCAGCCGAGTTTCTCCCTCATATGGCCTCCATTTAGCAGGGCCGAAGCTGCAATTAAAATAGTTGCCTATGCTCCGCCTCTGCATTTTCATACATGGCGCTATGGCACCACAGGCCAGAGGCAAGGACTCTGATCCGCAGCCCATGTGTCCAGATTGGTATAACTCAATAATCACTAAGTTTCTTCTCAATGTGCAGGGTGCTGTTTCGTAGATCAGCCTTTCCACGAGTAAGCTAGCTGTGTGTGTGTGTGTCGGCTACCTGGAGACGGGCTGCGCTGCTGGAGTGCCTCAGCGCACAAATACTAAGAATTTGCACATTGCAACGGAGCTTTCTGACAGTGTGGCGGCTTTGTGCCTGTCTATACATTGCAGCGCCTGCTAGGTTTCACAGGATCGTCTTAACTTACCAACGACTTCCACATATTCTAGCCGTCAGCCGTCAGACTCTGATGCAGTGGTGCTGGTTGCTAGCCGTTTCCTGAGCCTTTTGCCGAGCTTTCTGCTACTCGCATTCGCTTTATAACTGATGAGTTTGATGTCCTAGTTTCTTAAGACCTGCTCTGCCTCCATGTTCACATTTTGTCGTATTGCGGTGTGCAGGGGCTCAATTTTCTGCGGAAGCGCGCCGAGGATTCCAAGTTTTGCCCACGTGCCAAACGCGGCACGCTTTTTGCTGAAGTGAAAGTCATCCTCACGCAACTCACACGACTTCAAAGCCAAGTGAAGAGGAACTCATGCACGACTTGGTGAGGAGATGTCCGACAGCAATCCCTTGTGCTGCGACTGTAGGCAGTCTCTGCTCAGAAGACAAGCACATGTCGGGACAGAGATGCCGCACTCCAAAGCACATCATCCTATACTTCGAACAGTTCCTGTTGCAAGTCCGACGATAGGCAATCCTTAGATGTAAACAATTCTCAGGGATAAGGTTCCTGATAATTTTAATGTCCTGGGAGCCGAGATCCAGTCACTCTTTACCCGTGGCATTCTGTGTAACATGCTTGCAGCCGGCAAGAAAAAAGAGCTCCGGATCGATGAGCCATCCGCAAGATACTCAAACCGTCTGGAGACCTGGACACGGTTTGCAGCTCCCCACTTGTGCTGAAGGACGATCTAAATGCCAGCTCCATGCTCCTACTGGTCACTTGTGAGAAATGCTTTGTCAGACCTTGTGGCCTTGTGAAAGAGTGTTTGACTGATGGCCTGAATTCAATTTCAGCCAGGAGCTTTCTGCGATGATTGCGCACTCCTTGGACAATCCTATCTACGAGGAGGCCGCCGGGCCGCTGGGTCTCTTCCGACAAGTCGATACCTCGAGACCAAAGGCATGAGCCTGCCAAAATAAAAGCCCGCACAGCCCCGTGAAGGGATCGGGCTTAGTTCCTACGCTGCCAAGATTCTGACACGCTCGTCGGCACCTGAGCGCCCTTGCCCAGCTGTCGATACCGTTGTGTTTAACTCTTCAGGCTGGCATGATTGCCAGGTACCGGCTCACGAGCGGCGCTGCGCCGGCGTGGACCAGAAGTTCGAGGCGCTCCCGACTTGCACGACTGTTTATTGGAACACAGCTGAAACTCTGCATGGTTTCAATCAGGGCACGTGTTACCTTGGGCCTGGGGCCGCCTATTCCAGACGGAAGTCGCATTCTCACGACAATCTCAGCGTTATCTTGTTGCCCAGTTCGCATGCAGACAAGCCATGTATGTGCTCGTGGCGTGCACGTTTTCGAGCAATGGAAGTAATCGTAGGGACACCTTCGAATCTCGGCGAAAGGGGCTCGGCTACTTTTGACTCTGATGAATGCATGCTTCGGCTTCAAGCACTGAGTCTCGAGAGACTGTGCAATTGGCCACCCCCAGCTGCATGCTGTTTCCTTTGGCCGATATCGTCTATATAGGGTCCTAAATAATGGCTGCTACCAATACTAGTTTTGGGGGTTCCTTATTGTAATTATAGTCTGATATAAAAGAAGCGGCCTATGCAACGTCGACATTTGCACCGACTGCGGATTCTCCAGGACGCAAAGCCGAAGGTGATGGAAGGCCAGGCTTGAGAATTCGGGCAGCAACTGAATGATGACAGTTGGCGTTACTCTCCATTGACCTCGAGTTTTGAAGAGAAAGATTTGGGATTGAGCTTGGATCGAACGATGCTGAAATCGATGATTGCACCTTAGACTGAATGATTGCGGCATACGACATCACATCTTCAAGACTTAGTATGCCATTCTCGAGAGAGGAGTCCTGCAAGTAGCTGTTGAGCTCTTAAAACTGAACTTCGTTCTAAGTTGCATGGGTTGCACTCGGGTTTGCAACCTACGAGAGAACAGACGTTAATGGAATCTTCAGGGTGGGAAATGAAGCTTTCTGCATGGGTCGTCGCCCCACTCGGTACTGCCAAACTCGCTGACCTCCGCCACACGAAAAGGCACCGTCAAAGGCATCGGCGGTGTGATCGAGGCTTTGCAGAAAAAGCCAGGGTCTCGGCTGCACACCGGATACATGGGTTGCCCAGATGCGGCTGCGATGTGTGATGCATGCTGCCCACAGTTCTGCCTCTGTGCTAGCCGCTGGGCAGGAACATACCTCAGGATAGTACCTTCTGCGCGCCAGAGCGCCCAGCGTCAGGTATGCCATGCACAAGGGCGAGCGTGTGAAGGTCCTTGGAGAGGCGACCGGCCTTTGGAAGGTGGAAGGCGGCCCGGAGGGCTTCGGGCTTCGGGCCTGCTTAAGCATGATGTCCTTTTTCATTCGTGGCCTTTCATAACCCGGGTTTCTTAGGAGGGCTGTGGCTTTCAGTTCCTGTTTGCCACGGATGTTTGGGGGATGTGAGGCTGTAGTGTGGGTTTGCAATCATATACGCATCGACAAACCATTCATGCACGACGGCCCTCATGACTCGAAGATGTCGAGAAGTGTCGAGGCAACATTGGCCCCCGGTTCTTGCTTTGTGTATTTCTCAGGCAGGCCTGCACTTGTCTACCAGACCTCATGGATCAGTGGAGTTGTCTTCCTTGGGTAATTCTTATGTGAGGGATCCCCGCTAAAGCTGAGAGTCGCTAGAGCCCCAGTTTTGACAAATTCTCACGTAGTGAGGCTTTAGAGAGTGCAGCTAGGCAGTACATGTCCTCGAAGTTGCAGCAAGTTGAATTTCACCAGGGGCTAAGGTTCCTGACGCTTTCCATGTGTGATCGCATCTCGAGCCGGAGGTGAGAGGACGATCCCGAAGGCGCAGGTGGGAACAGGTGGCCATGCGAGCGGTTGCCGTTCTGAGATGTAAAGACTGCAAACATGCCATAGGGGGCATAACCGATCCAACCCCAAATCTAGAGCCCAGAGTTTGTCCTGTCTCATGTTCAGAGTCGCCGAAGCCGAAGCCCAAGGCCGTCATGCCTAGTTCTGTCATACGCCAAGACTGAGTGCGAATACCATGGCCTGGCCGGATGTTCACACCACCTGCCACAAGCAACATCCCTGTACATACCCTGCAGGCACATGCTGCCCTATGTAGCTCATATCAACAGATCGGGTGAGGTTGTGATTGCCCATGTGCCTGTCGTTTATTCTTGAATTGCACCGGTTAGAGGTTAATTCTGGTTGCCATCAGTTAATGAGGCGCAAGCAGGTGCCACCCTCTCCTCTTGTTTATGATGACTTGTCCAGCTAGTCAGCTAGTCCATGGTTGAGGATGGAAGTGGGTGATCAAGGGAGCGGAGGAGGAAGCAAAGAAGAAGGCAGAAGACGACGCAAAGAAGAAGGCAGCTAAGCAGGACAGGGTCAAACAATTGGGAGGAGGCGGACGACAAAATGTGAGAATGCTTTTGTGGGGATCATCTCGTGGCTTAGTTTCACTTTGTCCTTTCTGCTGCAAGCGGTGTTTGCTGTGAACCTGCAGGAAGCTAAGAGGAAGGCTGCTGAAACCAAGCACCTGTGCTGAACTCTGACTCGCGGGGTCGTCCTCAGAGTGCTACGCTGCTACACAGTGATGCAACTTCGAGTGGTGAAGGCTTAATTTTCATTATAATTATGGGGTCTTGCCAGAGGCACCTCAAACGTGGCGGACCCGCTTCAGTGCTTTCAAGCATGCCCGGCATTTGTAGAAGAAGCTGCTGGCTGCTAGACGGTAAGACCGATGTTGACTGGTATCTCGGCCAGTGGGCAAGCGGTCCTTCGTGGAGCCAGATGTTTGGCCTGCTGAGGAAGCCAGAGGAGGCGAAGGAGGACAAATCGTCGAAGGATGGACTCTTGTCATTTTGGCTCCTTTTTGACTGCGACATGTGTGCTGTGTGCTCGAACCTCGGGAGCCTCTGCAGCCGGCCGAGATTTGCTATGGGATCGGTACTCTCAGGAAAGAAGAAGGATGCAGACAAGAAGGGTGGCAAAGAGAAGGCCTGATCCAGTGAGACGCCCCAGGGTCGCTGCAGATGACTTGCATTGCCCCTTTGTCCCGCACTGCTTTGCTTAGAGCATGGGCTTGGCAGCGAGGATGTCGTCGTGCCGTCTTCCGACGATGGTTCTTGTTGTCAGTTGTTTGCTCGTTTTTGAGCCGTGGAGCAAGCGTGTATATGCAGCGCCTGGTCTTGCGGCTTTGCACAGGCAAAGGAGAAGGATAAAAGCAAGGAGAAGGAGAAGGAGAAGGACAAAGGGAAGGGCAAAGACAAGGCAAAGGAGCAGGAGAAGGTCAAAGCCAAAAAATCCGAGGAACCCAGAGCAAAGAAGAAGCGCAAGCACAGCTCATACAGCGAAGAAGCGGAGGAGGCTGATGCTGCCGATTGCCAGGGCACAACTTCGGCTTACAAGTCGCAATTCTCAACCTCCTCGTCGCCTCGCCTTGTGCACTCTTACTACGCTTCTACTGCCAAAGCTTTGAAGCTCAAACTGTTGGTTGGCCTTGCCAGGCTGTGCAAACACGTCTCACTAGGATTCATTAGGCGTGTGGCAGAGCTTCTCTAAGTAATACAAGTGCTCTAACGAGTCGAATCCGGGACACGTCTGAAGCGGTCTAGTCATGGGACTGCATGTGATCAAGTTGTATTTCTCACGCATACTACTTCGTCGCTTCTCTCGTGGGATCCAGTCTCCCTCAAGGCTTCATCTGCCAGTACGCGGAAGCGACCCAAAAAGAAGGCCCTGGTTGGTGCATAAAAGTCCAACAGTCGTGTATTTTGCACGGTGAGTTCAGCGATGGTCTTCAAGTTGCATGTTCGGCAAAGCATCTACTTCAGCTGACTGTTGGCTTTGACGATGCAGATAAAAGGCGTTGCGAGGGCAGACACTGTTCTTGAGAGAGGTCGGAATGTTCTGACAGCATGGTTTCTTGAAAGCATTGCGTCCCTTGCTGATTGAAGAGATCCAATAGAAGCGGGTCTCAGGGGCTCTATCGCGAAATATGCAAGGCATGCTTTGCATGAGCATGACACTCTGGGACTGCAGTATACTGCAGTGCTACGGCCGTCACACCCATGCCTGCCAGTATTTGCGAGGCTTCGCGGGACCAAGCCGGTAAGTGCAGCTCTGATTCCGGCAACCCCAAAAAACAGGCAGTCAAAGCGCCCATTGCCACTTTTGCAGCACTCCCTCACCACACGGCTGGATCATTAACTCGACCAAAGCTTTTCGAAGTGCTGGTGTTTTTGTGTTGATGTAGCGGCTTCACACTGCAGCTTGCTCCAAGCAGGCCAAATCGCCTGAACAACGGCAGAAGAGTCGTGGCAAGAGCCAGAAGCACAAGCGGCGGAGAAGTGGCTCAGCAAATGGCCAATTTATCTTGACAGCGCAGGTCCTGCTAAGGCCCTGCTCTGGCCTCCCTCTCTTTGTCCCTCTTTCACATACATGCGTGCATGCGCAACTTCGCACATGGCACAGGTAGCATAAGTACGCGAACCGTGCTCAAGCAGACTCAAAGCACTGAGTAAATGCAGCAGGAAACCGAGATGCACACACCAGACTTCTGTTATTCCGCACTCTGCACCACAAGTTTCTGTAAATGGCTGCCAGCTCATCGCTGGCTTTTTTGTTGCAGCATGTGTATACTTGCATTTGGAAGCATGGAAATATTTGGGCCTGCCAGCCTCGTGCAAGCATGTATGCCCTGTGTTGCAGCTTGGACACGAGACTTGAGCAGAAGCAGTTGCGTGCACAGTCAAGTGTACAAACACAACCGCACACAGATGTGTATGTACGAATTTGTATAGATGTATACATGTATACGTATGTCGCTATCCCCGTGGCTCTTTCTTCAAGTAGAGAAACACATATGGACGCAGGCGCACTCTAGCTCCCTCTTATATGGACGCAGGCGCACTCTAGCTCCCTCTTATACCTGTGCATGTGTGTG
The DNA here is from genome assembly GCA_905221635.1 of Symbiodinium sp. CCMP2456. Lineage (NCBI taxonomy): Eukaryota > Dinophyceae > Suessiales > Symbiodiniaceae > Symbiodinium > Symbiodinium sp. CCMP2456. Next base: position 5,847 of record CAJNDV010034898.1, on the reverse strand, counting down.
TGTGGGTGTGTGTATATATATATATATATCCAGACAAACAGGTATAGGCACATACATGCATGCATACATACATACAAGCTATACTATAGCTAGACACTGAATCCTTTAGAGGTTCTGGCCTTCGGACGACTCCTCCCTCTGCCTTCTGTGCTCTTAGCAACAGGACACGTGAAGAAGGTACTCCAAGGATCCGCGCGTCTTCGCATCGTGCGCAGACTCAGATGCAAGGTGCAAGCATTCTCATGCCGAGGCTCTGAATCTGATGGCGCCTCTTCGTAGCCTCTTGGTATGCACTCGTCGGGGTTGGTGGAGAATCAAGTTTCGAACCATATTCGGTCTGCTCGCCATGCATTGCGAAGGAGAGAATCGTGATTTTCGGTGTTGTGGCAAGGCATGCCATGCAGCCCGTGCCTGACAACACTACACGGTAGCTAGCAAGCGGGCAAGCAACACAAGGACATGAGGCACTTTAAAAAAAGACTTGCTCGCAGCAGGTCGTGCAGCCTGGACAATCAAAGCACGAGCCAGGCTGACATGCATGTAAATTTAGCAACCAAGTAGTGTTCGGTGCATGCACTGGCCGTATCCCAACCCACTCCATTACAAGCAAACCAAAGCTGATGGTGTTTGTTCGGACATAGCCCTGCAGCGAACTGTAACAGTGCAGGAACCACGTAAGCTGCTTCTGTCGGCGGAAAAGCTTCACTGCAATTAGGTGCTCGCGGGAGGCCCTGGGCATGTCAACTTCTGACGCTCATGGCCACTCGCACAGCCTAGCTTGTTCAGCTCCGATGTGATTGTTTCACCCCAGGTTGCGGCCCTCTATACCAGCACTCATTGCTCGTGTCGGGACTCCTGTCATCCGTGCATTGCAGAAGACCTTCCCGCAACAGGAGTTCCGACATGAGTTGTGGGCTGTGCCCACGCTTAAAAATATCGAGTGATCGGTGGCGCTTGCACGCTTGTGATTCGCTTCAGACGTTTCAGACGAGGTAGATAAGTGTTCGGCTGAATGCATCATCTAACTTGTGCTCTCCGTCATTGGAAGTTCTTGGTTCTCTTTTCGGTGTTTTCAGCACGAAGCCAGGAATCCGCAAATGGTTTCCCTCAGTTTGCATATGCCGACAGCAGTCCTTTCCGCAGCCGAGCAGGCTCTTTCACTGTATGCTATGGTATGCTCACAGCCACCATACCCGGTGATGAATCGGAGGATTTCAGGTGTCGATGGGCAAGATGATCATGATTGATGCCCATTCATATGTCAACTCACAAGAGAAGTTCGCTCCGGGATTCGGCTTGGCCAACAGTAGCTCTTGCCGCCCGTCGGCACCGAGGCACTGCAGGCAGAGCAGTCAAGACTTGTCGCGAGCTGTGATCAGCAGGAATGTTCTGACAGTCATTGGAAGGTGTGTTAAGACTCCTTGTGTTTGACACCTCTCCTTCCAGCGGATCCAGCCGAGTGTGAGTGAAAGGCTCTGCTAGCTGTGTGAAGCGAACCCTTCAGTGCTGGCTAACAGTAGCCACTGTAGCCATTGACCAGTATACCCTTGTACATTTGCGGCGGCCGTCCTGGGTTGACTCGGACTTGTAACATCGCTCACAAGAAATCGCCCCTTTCAGGGTCGGATGTGGTCCTGGACGCGGTCGGGAGAGAGCAATGCTCGGGCGGTGGCTTGCCGGCAAGTGCTCGATCAAACGGCTCCACATGACCTGCACCAGACTTGCTTGCTTCTTGTGGCATGCTGTTCTGCGAAGGGCAGCAAAGCCTAGTACACGACAGCATCGGTGGCTGCGGTAGTGTTGTACAGAAACAGGACGCAGGCAATCAAGATATGTACTGGGCTTTATCGTGAATGAGCGGCGCAAACAAAAAGAGTTCATCACGCCATCCTGCTGTCCAAGGCGACAGAGCGCGAGCACATGGTCTCTTCGCCTGACACTGAGATCTACATGATGGGCCTGCCAACGGTAGCAAGGACATGCGAGCATCAGGTCTTGGCATTCGTAACTGCGGACTATGGGCGGGGTTTGGCGAAGCATGGCCCCTGCATCGCAGTGTCCCTTCCTGAAGCAGAAACCGCTGCAACCAGCGATGTTTGCGCTTTGTGAGTGAGGAGAATGCAGGGCATTCATATCGGCCGGCACTAAAAACAACGATTTCTTTCCTTTCCCCCAGATGATACTGAAACCAAGCGAGTCGGTTCCAGATTTCAGAATTCGAAGAGTTGTTGACTGCCGTGGTCCACGACTCCTTTTCATCGAAGCCTCAGAAGTCCCAAAAAGCATGCCTTCAAGTGCCAACCTACATGGGTTACCTCGTCTTACGTAGCCCCGGCAAATGTGCAATAATTTGCTAATTTCCATGTGTTAGTACAGACGGCCCATGCTGGACTTCGGACTCTGATCAGACGAAGACGTGGAGATCACAGCATCTCGATGTGTCAGCTCGGGTACCTGAGACGAGGAGCAAGAGCCCGGAAGCTCGTATGCAGAGCCTTGCAGCCTTGTCTAGGTCTAGGCTTTAAGCTGAGAGTGTTTTCTCGAACGTCGCAGCTCTGAATGGAAAGCGACGAGTGAGCTGCGAGCCGTTCCTTTCCAAGGCCCCCTGGAAGCCCCATGAGCGTGGAGTTGGAGGAGTGGCTTCAGGCCAGACCTGACCTGTTCCGGGCATGGCCGGGGCTCATTAGCGGTGTCTTGGATGGCCAAGGGAATTTTCCATGACACGGAATGACTTACAGCTGCCATGGTGTTGCACTCCTGCTCGGGTAGCTCTCGGGACGCTTTGTCAGTGTCAGGATCCACTTAGTCAACTATGTTGCGTTGCATATTTTGACATGATGCCAACAAGCGGGTCATCTGCCTCAGGCCGAGCGCCTCACTTCCCTGAGCACCGCCCTGGCCTGGAACGGTTGCGGTCCGAGTTTGTAGTCGTGAAGAAGCTCCGAGGCTTTTAAGTCGATTAGGACTGCGTTCCTGTATGCTAGAGTTGTGTGCACCCATAGGCGAAGGCCTCGTTGCATAACTGGGAATGCCTGCCCACACTGTCCATCTCTGCAGTTTTCGGAAAATGAATCGGTGGCCGTTACCGGTGCACACCAGCTTTGGGGCGAGAGCACAAGCTATGCAATTTGCACTGCGGAGGCTAGCCCTGCTGAACAGGAGGTACAGGGTCGACTTGACAGGTTGGGCTTGGTTTCGCTACGGGCTCAAATATCGTGCCCCCAACTTGTGAATTAAATCGGGCAGCATTCTGGGGCCGAAAATCAGTCTCGCTTGGCCGTGCTACTGTGTGAAGTGGACTTAGTAAGTAGATACGAAGTAGAGTTATAAGTACCCTAATAGGGATCCTAAACCCTAAACCCAAAACCTAAAAGGGATCCTAATTAGGGTTGTGGTACTTACCTCAAATCCGCTCTCGGGACCTTCCGAGGCTACAAAGACCTGGAGCTGCTCCGTGACCTGTCGCCGTCTGAGGACGAGGACACAGGGTTTAGGGTTTCGGGTTCGGTTTAGGGTTTAGGGCCTTCCGGCTGCTTGCTGGATGCAAAAAGGGTGCAGGGACATTATGGAGCGCTCCAGGATTTGGAGGGCTGGGCTTGATCCTGACGGATCTGAAGTCGCTTAGATTATAACATTGCCTGGCAGTGTGAGAGGGCAAGAATCACATGATGAGTCATCGGGCGGTTCTCGGAGCCATTTCAATGTGGGCTGCTGGCAGGAGCTTTTCCAAGTGTTCCGGCCCCGCACAGGCTCCGATGCGAGCTGGCACAGCATGACGCTGATTTGTGCGTTGCCTGCGTGGTCCTACTTCGATCCAATATGAGGGCATGTCGATCACATGTTCCTTTTGTTTTCGAGAGCACTCTGGATGTGAAGTCACAGGCGCTGGCAGGCAAACCTGCAGGAGCGCATTTGTGTAGCTGCGGTCGTTTTTCGGGAACGAGCTGCAGGCTACGTGGCGCGCCTGCGCCGTGCCTTGCAGACCTTGCGTTGAAGCCTCTGAGCGGGGACGGGTGGGTCGTTGCCCTGTTCAAGGTTGAGAGGACACTGTAAGGGTTGAAGTGTGGTTCAACCGTGGAGAAGAAATTGCTCAGAGGGCATCGTCATTGCACACCCTGTCTGTCCAAATAGGAGCGTGTCACTCATGAAAGGGTGTGTTAAGTCAGCTGTAGGCAAGCTGCGGCAAAGGTTTTTTCGCGTGCAGCTTATCGAGTTTGCTGCAACATCAATTAAGCCTGCCATGAAGGCTACCCTGGCCTCTCGAACAAAGATGTAGAATGGATCTCAAGTAAATGTACATACAAAAGATTACGTAATTATCGAAGTTTCAATTATTTCTGTGACCTTAAGTGGCCCAACATGACGTATGTGTAGCTGCATCTAGCCTGTCATGAGCACTCGAGAGAGTGAATGCATGCCTTTCAATCGTGAACTGGCGTGGAAACTAGTATGCAACATGCCATATGCTTGAAGCATCACATCGCTCGGTCATGCTGCGTCAACCTTGATCCACTTTTGGGCTTGAGCCCGAGACTCATGCAGGCCCTTTGCATTCATGACTCAAACACGGCCAGCATCTGTTGAGAACGTGGAAAGACGAGATGGCCATATCATGAATGCCAGTGACAGAATCATGAAGTTAGCAAGCCCCTTTGACAGCTGACCGCATTGGCCAAGCAACCGAGCAGCCATGTGTGGCCAAGACACGCCAAGCGGCGCCGAGTACCGGACACAAGGCTGTTTCAAGCCCGTGGACAAGGCAGTCGCAAAGAATGGAGATCTCGTAGTGGAGGAGTTTCCCATCTCCTTCGATGGCTACGACTACATCCACGGGCGCATTGCATATATCGTTGGGAGTGCACCTGCACCGGTGATCCTGGTGCATCACAACTACGCAGGTTTGAAGCAGTTTGACATCGATCAAGCCTGCTTTTTTGCAAAAGTGGGCTACGTTGGTTTGGCAGTGGATTCTTTGGCTTGGACTAGCCATGTTTGTCGCATGTGTTGCAGGGATTGAAACTGCGCTCATGTCAAAGCCGCTTGAGGACTTGTACAAAGAGACCGCGGCCTTCACCTACAAGGATCGGTCTGTGAATTATGGGCGTCCCGTTGATCTTGAGGCTGGGTGCCAGGGGGGGAACTGCATATTGTCAAGGCCCCGGCCAATCTGTACTGCGATGTGGATGAGTGGTTCCACGTATGCCATTGTCATGGCATCGTAGCCTGCCCAGCAGCCTCTCGTGGCTTCATCACCAGTATCTACGATCCACAACTTGTGCCCACCTCGCCAACCTAAGCCGATCCTGGGGCACCCACGCAACTTCACCGCTGTACGCGTTCAAGCGTTGGTTGCTGTTAACCCTACTTTCACTACCGATCTGACCTGCTTCCGCATATGATCGCGATGTGCCCGGCTGCAGGGGTTTTGTGCAGCTGCGCGTGAAGACAATTGCATGGAGCGCGAGAACTCGCAGTACTCCGACGAGGAGCGTACTTGTAGTTTGGTTTCTTCGCTATTTTCCGACATGTCTTCAAAACGAGCGCGCGCTGTCCTTGCACATCTTGTGGGTTATGTTATTTAAGGGCTGACGCCGCTGCCGCCGACCCCGCAAAGGGGGGCGGCGTCGCCGGGGTGTCGCTCCGGTGCCGACTGTGGTGTCGCAAGCATCGGGCTTAAAGCTTTTTGGTACGTCCGATGCTGGCGTCTGTTGTCAGACGTAGGGCGGATTCCGCAACATGCTGTCACTTACACGGTTGCAGAGGTATCGCGGTTGGGGTTCCTGGACAGGGTGGAGTCGGAAGGGAGGGGGGCGGGGGGGCGGGGAGCGGGGCCGGGGGGGTTGGGTG
>CAJNDV010034897.1:106424-121539 GCA_905221635.1 Symbiodinium sp. CCMP2456 | reverse complement strand
CTACTACTACTACTACTACTACGTGCGGCTTTTTGGGTATGGACGCTCTCTGACATGGATAAGGCTTTTGTGAGCTAGGTGACGAAGTGAGCTGCAACTCAGCTGTCGAGCAAACCGAAGACATTTCCCTTTCTGTGCTCTTGCAGTGTGGATTCCTTGCCTTCTCTTTCACGCTGCCAACCTTCTCCGGAGTTCAGTGACCACGGAACTTCGCGAATTGGTGTTGGGGATTGGTGAAAGGGGTTTGGGGTGTTGAATCTGTGTGTGCTTTGGAAGCTTGTCTCTGGATTGGTGTGGGTAGCTCGTCTCGTTGCCAAAGTGTGACGTGCCAAAATCTCGACATCTCATCACAGCTCTGTGCCTGTGTCGCCAGGGCCTCCAACCCAACAGCCTTCTTCCCGGCCATCTTAGATGAGCTATCGCATGGCATAGATAGAGCTTCAACCTCACGCCTCAGCTCACATTTCGGAAGACCGGCTGCATTAAAGCTCGTCCCTAAGTATATCATATCATAATATATATGTATATACTATAACATATAGTATATAGCATAGTATATCATACTATATATTAGTTTATTAGTCTTGTAATATGAAGCAAGTCAGGAGCCGAATCCGGAACCCCCGACACCTCCTGTGCCCTGGCTGCACGATCTCCTTTGTTTGTCGCGCTGATTGGCAACCCTGCGGCCCAGAGTTGTTTTTTGGTTTTAGGGTTTAGGGTTTAAGGCTTAGGGTTTTAGGGTTTAGGGTTTAAGGTTTAGGGTTTTAGGGTTTAGGGTTTTTCCAAGACTGTGTGACGAAACTAGCTGGAAACTGCTGTAAAATCATGATGGACCATACGTCCTGTTTGGGTGTTGCGATGCAGAGTCCCGCGCTTGGAACTAAACGATCAAGCCTCCAAACCTCAAGCAAGACCAGCAGCGGCGGATATTGTAGCAGCCATAATGCCTCATGCTCGTGCCGCGATAACTGATAATAGTGCTACTTGCGACAAAGCTTGGATTCTGTGATAGGATTGACGGATAGGCCCAAAATTTGAACCCAGTGCATTCTGATGACGTTGGTTCGGGTCTGCCCGGGCCATCCTCCCAGTCAGTTCTGGAGGCCAGGTAGTTCTCTACATGAGGATCCCTTTTAGGGTCCTGTTTATCAGGGTGTCGTAGTATCTTGAGCACCTAAAAAGGGACCCTAGTTTGAGAACTGTTCACATGTTCGCAACATGTTCGATTTCGGTCACAACCCAGTCTGGGTTGTCAGGGTTTTGGGATCGGGTTTCAGCCTTGCTGGACAGGGTCCTTGGCCCCTTGTCCCCGAGTCAATCATACTCCTGGTACTTCAGGACACCCAAAGTAGGCGATTTTTGGGTTTAGGGTGAACAACGGGTCGTGGAGATGTTGGTAGTTCGAGGGCTTTCGCGGAAGCCAAGGAGGTCGAAGTGTTTGCGCCTGGCCTGGCTGCGCTTCCCCGGCTCATGAAAGGCCCCCGCATTCCACCGTCTCGTCGTCGATTGGTTCATGGTTTTGAAGTTTGGTGTGTAGGGAAAGGTGTCGGGATATTGGCATGCATTGTCGGGCATGTTGGTTTGTCTAAGGCTTGAGGTACCCGGCAGATTCAAGAGACATGGATTGAGAGAGGCAGGTCGTCTGGGTACCTGAAGGAGTCGCAGCTTCTTGAATGAAAGGTTAGTAACTTAGAGGCCGCCTTGGTTCAGAGTAGCCATTTGTTTATTAGTGAGGCAATCCTTGACCGCTACCCTCAACCACCTTCGACGTTGAACCCAACAGCATACAGTGCTAAGCCGGAAGGTGCCAGCTTCCTCTGAGCTGCAGCCGCTGTTTGCGGGAGCCGGGGAAAAAGGAGCTGAGGGGCCCTGTGTAATTCAGCGTTTTGGGGGCTTAAGTATGGTTTAGTGCCGCTTAGGGTTCATGCTTTATGCTTTTTGTGTTTGTGCTCCCCTGAGGGCATGTGCAAGCCTTCAGCATGGAGGTCTCGGACGATGTTGAAGCTGAACGGTGGATTGAGGTGAGAAGGCTAGACGGGATATGAAAGGTCTTCCCAGACTTGTGTTGGGTGGAAGTCTCTGACGAGCCAACAGCCCGATTAAAAAAAAAATCAAGCCGACATCCTGGTGTGCGGGCCAAAACGGGAACATGCTCAGGTTTAGGGCTGAGGGGAGCAGCAGTCACTATTGGTTGGCTTTGGCCAGACGTTCGAAAAATGTTGCGACCGGATGGGTCTGTCGCGAAAAATCAGATTTTTGATGCGGACGCGGTTGCGCATGCCCAAAGATACTGAATTACGAGGGGCGCTAATGTGTTGAGGATGATGCGGGAGTAGCAAGGGACGGAAGTGTTTTTGAAGGCTGAAATCTAGTGCACATGTTTTCAGGCGTGTTGAAGTCGCATATTCAAGTCTCAGACAGTTTGATCAAAGCCTTAGTCTTAGCCGTAGCCACAGCCGGAAAAGCACATAGCCCAGTCGCACAAACCTATCATCCACCACGCAACGTCTGCAAACCCGTATAGAAGCTCGTTCCAGCCGGTACAAGTATCAACTCCGGATAGTTGCGATCTCTCAAAGCCGGCCCTCTCGAACTAAACCCAATTTGATGGAAGTACCCTAAACCCTAAACCCTAAAAAGGTTTGACGTCACCTTGGAGCCCGCACCGGATCAAGGAGGCTCGGTTTAGCCCGGCGCAGGGGCCGACTTAGACTGTCTGTTTAGGGCTTAGGGTTTAGGTTCCGAAAGATAATTTTAAAGGGCTGTAGGATCGACCGTTTAGGGCTTGCGGTTTTGGGGCGTGAGGGGGCTCAGCAGTTTTTGATTTATACAGACTCTAGTTGCTAAGTGTCGTTGAGTGCACCATAGGTCACAGACTAAACGGTTCGGACAAGGCATCGGGTTTTGTTCTAACCATTTGTATGATTAGCTCGTCGGGCACCATCAGCACATACCACCACGACCCTTGAAGGCGCCTTGAACTGAATCGAAACCGAAGCCTGAGACCTGACCCTATATCAACTCACGATTGCAAACCTTCTAGATGGTCCTGAACGCTGACTTGCGAACGAAACCCGACTCAAGCCCTCACCACTACAAGCATGTAAAATTTCATCACCAGCCTGTATAAGACCCTGAACTCTGGACGCCGACCCAACACTGTTGAACCTCCCCTGGCATGTCCCAGTTGTGAGAGCGTAAAGCCTGAAACCCTAAACCATCCTAAACCCTAAACCAGAACTTCTTGTCGGAGGGAAAAAACCAGAATTTCTTGCAGGCTACCCGAATCATGTCGTCACGGCAACGGCCAGAGTGTCCCTCGCCGGCTCTGGCAGACGCACTTGGTTTGTACTTTAGTAGCTGAGTGAGTACGCTTTACACTTGCTGGAGGAGGATCAGCACTTATAGAACTGCAAGTATACACTTCTAGGGGCTTATGTTTCCCTTAGTTAAGGACTCTACCTTATAGTAGGATCCCTCATATGATCAAGGTATACATCCCTTAATTAAGGGATTTTGGACGGTCCTGGGTGTTTTTACGGGTCCATTCTGTCGGTACAACACGAACAGGAGAAATCTCCAAGCCGCATTACTACCGTCAAGTTTATCATAGCATAGTGATATTGCGCCTCCCGTGATCTGCTTTCTGCGATGCTTTGAAAGCCATGCGCTAAGGCCGGATCCTCATAAGACCACCTGGGTTTGATTAGAGAGTCGGGTGGAGCGGGAAGAGACCCTTCAAGATGGAGTTGCGGCTAAGGGAGACAGTCGAGCCTTCCTTGGTGATCCAGAGCTGATATGCCAGGAACCTCATGATGAGCTCAAACATGGTGCGGGACTTACTGTAGGCTTAGTACAGGGGCCTAAAGAATTACCAATACTATTTTGGGGGCTCCTTATTATGAGTATAGTCATCGTGTAATATACACCAATACCTTATTCCGATCATTAAGGCCTCTACTCTATAGTAAGTTCTTGGCAGCGACTGGGCTTGATCCGTTGATGGAGACATGGCGCGATGCACCGTGTTTCTTCCGAGGTGAGTTGGCATGGTTATCGGCAGAACGCAAGAATTGCAGATTTACAACAGAGGTCACGTGTAGGTGTCGTCTGGGATTCTTGTAAACGCTTTCAAACAGTCGTATGGCTACTACCACTGGACAACGCTCGCTGTACCTCTGCATTGCAAACTACTCCTTGTGCTCTCTAAAAGACTTGTATAGAAGCCTCAGTGATCACCTACTCTACTATTTTCAGGGTTGAGGTCTGCACCAAAGATCCTTTTGCATCATGCCTGTATGGTTCCAGCTAGCGGTGGACTGACACAAGAAGGCACACATTTTCGCAACAGCCAATCAGTGCCAGCACGACTGACTGGGCTGCGAGGATCTTAGCGGCAAGTGCTTTCATCATCAGAGCAGAAACAAGTTTCAGTGAGTAGGGCCCATGGCCTATATTGATGGCATGGTGACTTGTAGTGGGAGTTGTAATGTTTCAGCCGCAAGATAAACCAAATCTGCTTGCACTGAGATTGTGCACGGACGGAGACCACATAACGCCACAGGCGCGGTCCCTAAAACCCTCAACCCTAACCGTGATGCAAGAGAGTGGGGCTTGGAGGGTTGGAGCTCTACTATAGGGGCCTTAATAATTGCCTAAACCATGTTGGGGGGGGGGGTTCCTCATTATATTATCATAGTTTTATATACACCGAAACCCTTTTCTAATTATTAAGGCCCCTACATTGCGCAATTAGGGCTTTCGCAGGAGGTCTTGGGGCTTTGGCATCTGAGTCCTTCGTCGCGCTCCAAGCCCCAGCAATTCCATCGAAGCATTGCCAGCAGAGTCAGCATGGGCTCACCGGAAACGCAATGTTTGCTCTTAGCCAGACCGAAGACAGCATTGCATTGTGCAGGAAGTGTCCCGGACGTATTTAGGCATTTGGGCCATGCATCCAGCAGTTGCCTCGAAGCTTTGGGTAATGGGGCCGGCTCTGCGAGCTGTGTTGCTGGCAGATGCTGCGCTGCTTGGGCTTCAGACAGCATGTGGGGTGTTTTCAGGATTGTGGCCAGAAGCCAGCAACCGATAATGATATGCGGTAGCATCACACAGCAACCACCCGCCATCAGTGCTACTACCGCCACCGCCATCACCACTGCAGTATCTGCAAACAACGTTGTCTTAGGCACTTCAAAAATGGTATTGCTACCCCAACGACGAATGGCTACTGTAGGTGTTGTTCTGCTTCTTGGTGCTGATGAAAACACACAGCGTGCTGAGGGCCCCTGTTGATCCGCGATGTTGGGCAGATGAGTTCAGTGGCCAGAGGGAAGCATGTTGCAAGGATGCAGCCGTAGGCTCCGATTTGGGATGCTGGGGGGGGCGTTTCTTGTACGAGAACTGCTGTTTGGGAGTCTTGGATCGCAATGAGCACATCTGTATGTTGGAACCTGAACCAACGGGTTTTTGAGGCACGGCGAGAACCAATCAAGGAGTTGGTTTTTGGGATTTTGCCAGGAACTGCTTCTTCAGCAAATCCCAATTTGGTGAGGAAGATTTGGTCGTTGAGTTTTTTGGGTGGCAGACAAAGACAGCTGGAATCTATGTTGAGATCGGAGCTTTTGATGGCATCACGTTTTCCAACACGCTCTCGTTGCACAGCTGCCTGGGTTGGTCTGGTATGTTGGTTGAAGGCAGTCCGCGCAACTTCGAGAGGCTACGTCGAAACTTGGCAACCACCCGCCCCACCAATGTGGTTGTCCACTTCGGCGCGGTCTGCGCGCCTCCAGAATCAAACTTAACGTTCCTAACTGGCAAGCAAACGGGATTGGCTGAGCACGGAGCAGCTGACGGCGACGCGAAACATCTGTTGCTGCCTGAAGCTGCACAGCGCAAGTCTCATCGCAATTATGATGGCACTGCTACCGTGCCTTGCAAGCCAATGTCTTGGTATCTCCAGTCTCTTTCGTCCAGCCACGTGGACTTCTTCTCCTTGGATGTCGAAGGCTCAGAGTTGGAGGTGTTACTCACCATGAACTTTAAAGAAGTTACTGTGGAAGTGTTTATGATCGAGCTGCTGGAAAGATCCGAGTCTGACAAGCAGAGAAACTGGAAGGTGCTAAACCTGATGGCAAATCTTGGGTACTGCAAGTGCCGCGGTGCAAAGATAAAGCACAGCGGGCTTTTTGTCCGGGAGCACGGGCCATTTTCAAGCAAATGTGCCTGAGTCGGGTTCTCGTTTGACCGCCCTGCTGGTGGTCATGCTGCAAGTGACAAAAGGCATAGAAAGCGCTGCCACAGTCTGTGCCTGCAGTCATCTGGTTTTCGGGTGTCAGGGACTTCAATTACTGTCCCCAGGATCTGTGTGAAGTCAGGATGTTTCGACAGTTTCCTAAACCCTAAACCCCAAGCTTGATTTCGTTAGCGAGGCACAAAAGCTTGAATTCAGTACTACTGTTTGGTTTAGCGGGGCTCAGCCGCTTTGCAGGCGGCAGGCGCATCAACAAAGTTAGAATCCGACTGCAAGCCGTGAACCTCAACCGGCAAGCGTAAATTTGGTTTTGGGTGTTTAAAGCTCATGCGATTCCATCCCCGAGATGTTGGCACGTGGATTTTTCGTGCACACTGCATGGGTTCAGTGCAGCGCAGCGAGAACATCCTCCCGCTGTAATCGACATCCCTGCATCGTTTTGCTTCAGAGTTGTACTTGGTTTTTGTTATGGAGTCTGTCTTCGATTGTGCTAAAATGGGCCTGCTTGAGAGCTCTGTTGCGCACGACTCGTGTAAGCAGTGGCAGCAGCACTAAGAGCCGTCAGAAGTGGGATCGCGGCAGTAAAGGAGTATATCGAAGTGGGGTCTATGTCCTGCACCCATGGCCTGTGATTACACATGCTCGAGCCGTGCCCATACTTGTAAGTGAGTCAAACGCTCAGATGCATGGGGCCTCCCGGATTCGGGGAGTCAGGTTCACAGTGCCAGTCCAAAAACAGTGAGTACTAGCCTTAAAGCGTTAAGAGTACTTGAATCAAGGAGCTGTTTAGCTTCCTATCCTGTGCTCTGGTTTGCTGAGTGCTTCGGACATTCCCTAGACAGCAGGTGAAAAGTGCTTCTCATGGTAGTGGACTCGTGATTGAGGGCCCACACTTCAGGGATGCCACGGGCTGTTGCGGGGATCTACGGCGGCAAACCCTGGCAGTACTTGCTGAGCTATTGTCGGAGGTTCGGACTCTCATTCACTTGGCTGCTGATGACGGTGGTGGTGGCCACATATGTTACATTGTTACATCCACAGTAGTGCAACCGCTAGGACCCTGATTCGGGGCCTACTACACTTCCTGGTCGGTAGTACATGGAGGTCCCACTTTCAGCCTTCACCGTGCTGTTAGCCCGCAGGTCTCAGCTTCTTGCAAGAGGAGCGGTGCGCCTGGCACTTGGACTTGGGCTGTCCAGTCGCAATTTCCTGCAAGAAACTCCTCTTTTTGCAAGATCGGGTTTTCATACAGTGATCATAATTTTTGTCTATGGGAGGCCAATTGACCTTACAGAGCCATGCCACAAACACCAGCTGCTGGAGCAGCAGCAGTGGACGACCCAGAGAAAGAACCGACGAGCAGAACCAGACGCCCGAAAAGTCCGTGATGTCGCGAAACCCAATCTCCGCTCAATGCAGGAACCTGAGCCCACTTTCGGCTGACCCAGAACCCCAACGACCGCACAGCCACCTTCTGCGCTGCATCACACCTAGCCCTGCGGTGCAGGACTGTCATCCGATGGGCCAGCACGTAGAATCTTTTGTCTGAGCCATGAAGCGAATATAGGCGCCTATAATGATTACCTTCAGTATTTTGGGGGATCCTTGTTATAGGTATAGTATAATATACCACAAATACCACAACACCCTATTCTAATTACAAAGGCCCCTATATTCTAGTAGCCGCCTGTCCAACTTGTACCCCACAGATGACGCGACATCTTGCAACCCTCCACCCCAAACTATAACCGCACCGTGAATTTTGCGCCTCTGAAGCCCCGAAAAACAGGGGACAGATGCCCAGATCGTCAAATCCATCAAGCGTCTGAATTCCCGATTTTCTCGAAGTCCTACAATCCCCGACGCACCCCCAAGCCTGACTCGTGGAGAAATCAGGAGAAGAACAAAGGAAGGAGGAGCCCCGAACATCAGCCATGAGCGCCGTCAGCATACAGCATAAAGAGCTTCTCACATGCAACTATCGCAGTAAGCCTGGCTAAATGTCAAAGTTGTTGCAGAACGAATTATAAAGGCCTTCACAGCGAGTCCCTTTGAGGATGGCACGGCAGAGCGAGGGAGAACAACCTACCAATAATGGTACATTCGTTTGGGATCCCTGATCAGTTTGTGCTAGCTGCTATATTACACCCCAACAAGGGTGTCTAAGTCCTAAGGCCACTGGTATGAATCAGGCTTATGGGGTGCAGCCCCAACATGGCTAGAGTGCTGCTAGAGCTGACAAGGTCTACACGCGGGCGCCACCACCAAACTCGCCTGGAGCTCGGGACGGGACGAGAATCGGAAATCAATCCAATACTACCTGTAGTCTCCATTGTAGTTCCTTTTGGGGGATACCTTATAAATTCCTTGATATATAATTGGTCCTGCCTCATGACGCAAGTGTTGTTGGGTACACATCCCGGTGCCCCGACGTTTGGGAGACTTGAGCATGCAACGCCAGAGATACGGGGAGCGTTAGCGCCCTTGGACGCACAGTCTCTACATGACCGCCTAGCGGCCAGCTTCCGAGAGAGAAAGGGAGGGACTCATGGAGTGGGATGCCTCCCTGTACCCTAAACCTAAACCCTGCTAAGGGTGAGCTGCCACGACGGACGCATTTATGAGGCCTGAGTGGGCCAAGCTGACGCCAGTGGAACTTGGGGGGCTTCGGCTGATTCTACAGTGTCATTATAGTGTAGCGGCTTAGATAATTACCAATACCAATATTTCCTAAAGCATTACCAATACCAATATTTTAGGCGTTCCTTAGTATAATTATAGTATAATGGGCCCCAAAACCCTATTCTAGTTACTAAGGCCCCTACACTACGGCTGTGGGAGTCTAGGCATCGGATTTGTTTGTCAGAGAAACCTTGGATTGTCGATTTCGATGCCCGAGTGGATCTGCATGTGCAGGGAGATATGACAAATGGGTGGTTGTCAAAATTATGGTCCCTTTTTGGGTCCTTATTATAATACGGCACCTATTATTTAGGGTACCCCAAAAGGGACCAGAATTTTGACAACTACCCAAATAGAGAGCAGTCTTGAATCGTCTCCGTCCCGATTCCAGGTCATGTTACAGTACTGTCCCAAACTCGGACCTCGATGTTCAGCCTCGAGCATGGCAAGCCCAAGTCTCTCATCCCCGTTCCTGTGTGTGACGCCTGGCAATGTCGGGTAATTCCAGCACAG
The DNA here is from genome assembly GCA_905221635.1 of Symbiodinium sp. CCMP2456. NCBI lineage: Eukaryota > Dinophyceae > Suessiales > Symbiodiniaceae > Symbiodinium > Symbiodinium sp. CCMP2456. The sequence continues at coordinate 112,091 of CAJNDV010034897.1, read as the reverse complement.
ACCCCATGAAAAGCGGAACCAAATCCTCAAGCTCCAAGACATCCCACACTTCCCTGTGTGCCTGTGTGGGCTTGACGCATGACAGGTTGATCTTTGCGACAAGTTCAAATGCACCGGGCGCCTGGCTCTAGAAGACTGGACGACTTTATATAGTGTTTCGGAAATTTGAGCTTGAGATAGCTTAAGGGATGGCATGGCCTGTCTGAAGACGCCAAACCTGAATGGAAGTAAGAGCCACGACAGGATGTAACATGCGTCGTTGATGGCTTGTTCACTTGCCTGTCGAATCTTATCTATCGTAGCACCCCAAGGCGTGACAGTCCTTACAGCCCCATGTGAAACTCCAACAAGCATGATGCTTTGAACCCAGAATCCTGAAAGATTCGTGTACGCAGTGCACCTGGTGTTCCATATAGTTACAGCTACGGCAGACCGCTTGCACTTGAAGCAGCAACAGCTGACGACCAATGACGGACTGTCACGATTACATGTTGCGCACAGATGCAACATTAAATACGCCAAGTAAGTAACTATAGCATGTATATACATATATATATATATATACATATATATATATATATATGTATTATACATGTAATATGTGTATGTGTATGTGCATATGGAATCCAACCGTCTGTGACTGCTTAGCTGAGGGCTTGCAGAATCAGTCGTGAAGCCAAAGTTCGAAGCACTTAGACTTAAACTCCCTGGATCCGATATCCAGCAGCCCTGCAAGTCCAAAAGTCTGCAGCCCTATGGCCTGAGTTTGGGGTTTGTTTGGGGTGTCTTCCAGAACCTGTATGTGTATGTGTGTGTACATATACATATGCTTGTGCCCCTGCCTGCAAGGTTCGGGTTGAGATCTTAGTTTTTACAAGTACTGTAATACCAGACTGCAGTGCACACCAACAAATAGGTCAACATATGCGATTGTGTTTGCATGAACTTCAACATACTTTTGCCATGTACACGTTGCGTCGTGTTGGGGGCTCTCGTATTGCTTATCGTCTTCCGCACGGATCAGGTCGCGCTTGCCCTGTGGAGCTCGGGTGGAGGCAGGCTCAGAGCTTTCATCTAAACCCTCAAACCCGCAACCCCTAAAGCCTAAGCCTTAAACCCTAAACCGTGGCTCATCCTTGCTAATTGCGAGGGGGGGAAAACCCTAAACCCTATCGTAAGTTGAGCCTGAAACCATGGGGTCCCATGTAGAGCCCCGATCAGCCCTCAAGATGGTGGCTATCCCTAAGGGTCCATGTACCCAAATGGGGGTTTCCGAAAATAGGGGACCGTAATATAGTACCCCAAATAATGGGATCCTTATTATAAGGACCCCAAAATAAGGTACCCCCAATTTTCGGAAACTCCCAAATGAGTATATACTATGGCCTTGAAGTAGTCCCTATATAGGTACTTTGAGGCCAAAGTATATACTATTTGGGTACATGGACACTTAGGCTCTTCTTTGTCCAGGCCGAGTATCGAGAAGGAATGGTTTTCCGCAATGCCAGCGAGGCGAGAACCAGATTGCAGTTTTAGAGTATATCAGAGTCTACCGTAGCACAAAATGTGTTGTATCAGGTTACATCATATTGTGTTATCATGTGTTGTATCCTTTTATGTCGTATCACGCTACGGTACAACATGCTATGTTCCTTCTCTTCTGTTATGTTATGTCGAATTATACATGATATGTATGTATGTATGTATGTATGTATGTATGTATGTATGTATGTATGTATGTATGTGTGTATAATATATATATATATATATGTATATGGCAATATGGGTTCTATAGGTTTCCTCTTCCAAAATAAGTGAATGTGTTGCTGTACATTCCTGCAGGTGTGGATACAAACCCGCAGGAAGTGCCACGTGGCAGACCGGCATGCATCCTGCCTTCCTCAAATTTCAAACGCTTTCTCAAGCTCGAACCTTTTGTCGGATTCTGTTGGATTGTGCTGGCTGCATCAGCCCCGCGAGGTCAAGAGCCTGGCAGGAACAGGGCGAGCATTCACCAGGACTTGCGCTGGCAACTGAGACAATATTGGCTGTGGTGCACCTGGTCGTGGACGGCATATCTGACGGAGGGCTCCACCGAAGATCCTCAATTGTTGGGGTTTGAAGCTGTTTCTGTTCGTACACAGTTGAGCACCCCAGCCTTGACCACAGAGCCCATGAAGCATGTCAGTGCTACTTTGCGTGCTTCGAGGCTCCGCCTAAACTGGTGGAGACAATTCCCGAGACGGTGATTGAAGGCAACTGTCATGTACGATCTCGACAGAGTTTTCCAGAGTAGTCGTGCGAGCAATCCGTTTTGGATACGTGTGCAGTGAGACGGCGATGTTTGATAGGCTGATCGGCTGATAGGCCTCATCATGCAGCAGGCATGCAAGCCGTTACCTGTGTTGAAGAGTCCGAAACTTGGCATCCCGACGCAAAGTTGCAATGCGCTGTATATAGGTGTTCCCAGAGGTCCCGACACCCGTCAGGCTCGCAGGTGCAGATCAAGTGGAGCCAGCCGGTGCGGTTTTCTTCGGCAGGCACGGGGCAGACTGCAGCGATGTCGCTGCAGGTTGTAAATCAATCTGTCTATCAACAATGAATAAAGGACGAGGGCAGAAAGACCATGTGAAAGGTTGTACAAAGGCTCAAGCACAACTGACAGCCAGCGCATCATTTGTTTTTATTACTGTGACATACTGTATCACAACACTATAATTTCACTGTTGCCATCATCATCATTATTACCGTTATTACGGTTGCTATTAGTAGTATCAACATGATCAGTATGCTTGTGCTGGGAGCTCGTCGCTTCCATTCTTTTCGGGGGCGTAGACACCGCCAGGGCGGAAAGGCGAACGCCTTTTCAGCCTCTGCCATGCCGCAACGCCGGGAGCTTGGTTTAGGGTTTAGGTAGACATTTGATGACTGTGTTAAACTCCCCACATAACTATACAATCTCTTCCAAGACCCTACTCTGAACAACCAGCCCCCTGTGGTAAGCCAAGCTTCAGCACTTGCACCAGCATGAACTGATGTTTCCACAACAAACTCGAAAATCCATGAAAAGCCATGAGATGAGCTGCGCACGCATACCCTACGCACGATTGCCTGCGCGGGTTCGTATTGCCGTCGTGGTGAGTGTATAGAGGGCTCCTCAGAAATTCAGGTGAGTGCATGCTTTGAGTTGTGAGGTAGACGAGCAATAACGTTCATGCATCTTACGTGTACCTATGTATATATATATATATACATATATACATATATACAATTATATACACACGCACATTTTTTTGTAGAGATGCGGATATAGTCATCATGCATTTGGCCGTTTATAGGCGACTGTGCGCATGCATGTTTGTAGGTGTGGGCGCGCAAGTCTGCCGCCATGGTGATGTCGAATCTCGAAACGTGGGTATAGAAGTGGTAAGGGTAGCTCCTTCAAGACGTGGATCACTTGGGTGTCAGGGGATCAAGGCGACTGGCTGCGACTGGTGTTGCTGAGGCTGTTTAAGCATCGGTGAAGTGGTCTTTTCAATGTCGCAATTTCTATGTCCAAGCCTATGTTCTGCTCTGTTGATTTTGTGAAGGCGTCGGCATTTCCCAACTAGCTGTGCCTTTTGTTTTTGGCTTTCGTGCTTCGGTCGACGATTTTTTTGGATTTCAGGAAGTATCTCTGCAACTTCGGTGGGAAAACATGTGAACAAATCTTTCTGTTTCGGAGCGGTGAGGGCCACAGCACAATACCCACGGGAAAGTCGTGCTAGCAGACAGTTCAGCAGCAGTGCAGCACTATCGTGGTCCTTTCGGTTTGATGCATGTCGCCATTAATCATGAAGCCTTACAGCTGGCAGGCGGTGCAAGGACCCCTGGCCCCTAAATCTCGCAACCAGATGTCAATGAGGCAGGAACTGGCCTGCCCAATCGTTGACGAGGCAGGCTTTGTAATTAAGTTTGTGGTTCCAAGTTTTGGTTTAGGTCCATTGGTGGGGCTGCCCTTCGGAAGAGTTTGGCAACAAGCACGGTAGTAGCGGTTGCGTATTTTGCCTGGTAGAACTAGAACCAGTCAATTTCGTAAGAGTAAAGGCGTGAATAAACAATTTGAAAAAATCAAGTGAATATGTACACATGCGAAGAATATGTTTTCTGCATGCCACTCTACCTATTGTGCCGTTGCCACCAACGCCAGTTTGTTTGTTGCAGTGGCGCAGTCGTGGCCTCCACGGGTCAAGCTGTTGGTCGACGAAAGTAGGTGTTGTGACGAGCTGCCAAAGTCAATGGTTCACTGGAGGTGAGACATGGCAGCTATTACTAGGGTTTTGGCTAGCAGGAACCCCGTGAGTCCGGTTGAATGCAGGAGAATCAGTCTGCAAAGGTCGGAGAAAGTGGTTTTTTTGGCAAGCAGCAGCGCCTGTGACATCAATCGTGCCCACCGTATAGAGCGAGTGTCCAAGAGACGCCTTGTGCCAATGCAACAAGACACCGGACGCACGGCTGTTTCTGGAGACGGGCGGACAAGGCCGCTCAGAATTATTGCAGACGGCAGGGAGAGAGAGAGAGAGAGAGAGAAGCCAGGCCCTGTGGAAGAAGAGGATAGACAAGAGAAAGAGAGAGGGCCAGAGAGAGAACGCTGGGGGTGGGGCACAGCTTTTTGCAGGCCTTCGACGAGTCCAAGGCTTGGGTGAACGGGCCGGTGAATCCTCGTGTTTAGGACTGCCTCTCTACATTATGTCTTGTATAACTTGCAATGTGTGTCGGCATGGGTATGCATGTATGCATGTTCTCTATGTACGTATGTGTGTGTGTGTGTGTGCATGTATGTGCATATATATATATATATATATCCAATCGTCCATCCGTATGTATGTATGTATGTATGTATGTATGTATGTACATATGTAAGTATACACATACACATCTGTTTATATGTACACGCATGAGTTCCGGTTGCTTAAAAGTTGTTTATCGCGAGATGGAATGATAGACGGGCACTGTAGGCTTCTGCAGGGTGTTGATTATCTCTGTATATGTGTATATTACTATGGTATATAAGCACATGATTTCCGCCGTTTTTAAATGTGCATGCGACTGCGTTTTTTTTTTTAAATTTCTCACGTGTTCAGAGACGTTCTGGGTTCATGGTGACTTCGGACCTAGGTCTTTGAGCTGGGTCTGGGGGGACAGGTCGCTGTTTCAGCCTTTCCTGAAGGTGTCGCAGGATGGCAGGCATACTTGACTTATCTTCAGGGTGTTATGGTATTGGCGCTCAGGTTCTTGCGTTGTTTTTGCCTGCAGAGCTTCTGACCATGAAAGCCTGTGGCGAATCGCCAGTCCCATCTGCAAGAATCCGGGTGTGGCTGAGTTGCAGCAGCTCCACTGGTCGTCAGCCTTGTCGTGCTAGTGTGATCCGATGGCGGGGATGGTCATGGTAAATGTGGAGGAAGGAGCGGTGGTGGTGGCGGTGCTGGTGATGGGGCCGTGGTGGCCGGAGGCGCCAGCGGTGGTGGTCTTCGCTACCGACAGTGGCAGTAGCAGAGGCTGTCGCAGTACAGCAGCAGCAACCGCAGAAGTAGTAGCAGTAGTAGTAATAGATGCAGTGGTAGCAGCAACAGCAGCAGCACCAGCAGTTGCAGTAGCAGTAGCAGTAGCAGTAGCGATAGCGGTAGC
>CAJNDV010034897.1:92099-106324 GCA_905221635.1 Symbiodinium sp. CCMP2456 | reverse complement strand
GCAGTAGCAGTAGCAGCAGTAGTCGTGGTAGTCGTAGTAGTGGTAGTAGAAGAAGTAAGGCCGACGAGGAATTGCAGGAGTCAGAACAGGATTACAAGGAAGAGTCGGGGCGGGTGTGGGGGGAAGTGGTGGGAACACGAGCAGGGGTAGGACTAAGCGTTGCTGTAGTGAGCTAAGTTGAATGCAGTACGTCAAGTTTCCCGTAAGATAGACTGAGATGTACAATCGCAAGCAATTACGCTGATACCGTAGTTGAGATTTGGGTCTGCTGCAAGGTATTCCCCTGTACCGGTCCGGGTGGAGACTGCGCCACTTGGTGTCAAATGTTGAGGACAAATGTGTCCTTCCCTTGTTTTTTGATCCCGGCCTCCCGAATCTGAGCCGCCTCAATTTTCAAGATCCGGAACCCCGGATCTCACCAAATCAGAGGCTGTCGCAACGCCGCGAGATCGGCATAGGATCGGGGCGTGCATATGGATGAACAGAGATCCATTTCTCATCGGAAGTCTTTCGTAAGTCCAAGAGCGCTTGGATCCCTTGTGCGAAGCAATAAGCTACCGCAGCGGCAGCTCCACTCAGGCCATTTGGTCCATCAAAGCCCGGGTCCTGGTTTGTGTGCTTCAGGGATTTGACACTCACGGCTGCCTTCGTTTGAAGCGTGTTTGTTGGGTTGCGTGAGCTTAGAGCAGCTCTGACGGCCTGTCCACACTGCTGGTCTCAGGGTACATTAATTCAGGGAGCCGCAGTGAACGCCCAGCCCAGGTGGAGCCAGGGCAGCTACCCACTTGCGGAGGCCGGTATCCTTGCTTACAGAGACATAGGGCATCATTCACTTTCATTGGTTCAAGAACGGGTTTAAGGACTTAGGGAAATGAAGCTAGAACCCCAAAGTCCAGAGTATTTTTGTCCTCACAGGCCTTCTAGTGGCATAGCAATACATACATATGTTTACACATATCGTATTATATGGTTTTGTTATCAGATTTGTTTAGGGTTTAGGGTTTATGTATGCGCTCACATACATACATACACACATACGTATCATACATACATACATACATACATACATGCATACATATTTTGGTTTTGTGTTTCGGTGAGATTTGGGAATGTGAAAAAGCTGCGAGATTTGATTTTGTGCATCAACTTATGGCCTTATGGTTTGGTCTCCAGGTAGCAAGCGAGAGATAGGGAAGCTCACTTGGATAGCAAGCGAGCGATTGGGAAGCTCACTTGGATACGCATGGAACGTGGAACATCGGCGCCCCGGCCCTGTCCTGTGAAACATCCAGCATTAGCAAGCATTAGCACCAGTATCGTCTTATCGTCTCTGTATCCCTGAGGGTCCATGTACCCAAATAGTATATACATTGGCCCCAAAGTACTTATATAGGGACTACTTTAAGGCCAAGTAGTACATCTATTTGGGCACATGGACCCTTAGGGTATGTATCTACTCCCAAACCCTGTTCGAATCACTAAGGCCCCCTTTTGACCGCCTTTTCGTTGAAGCCGGTAGGGAGTAGCCGCCTGAGATTCCCTGATTCAAGACAGAGCCGTGTAGAGCTTGTGGGGTTTGGAGTTTTGGTTTTAGGGTTTAGAGGTTAAGGATTGCGGTATTTCGAGAGGCGGGGCGCCCCCGAAATCAGAACACGATTCAGAGGGGAAGTCCCCTGAGGTTTCATCGTCACCATTGAGGCTGGTGCTGTGGAGTCGGAGGAGGGTACTGGTACCAATGAGTTGGGCGCTTGGCTTCCCGGCCTTGGGATTTGCATGTTTGCTGGATATTTAGAGATCTACCAGCTGGGCCGTAAACTCGGAATGGTCCCTCCCTACGTGTGTTGGCGTTCCGAGGAAGCAGGGGCGCATGGAGCTTGAAAGCGGTTGTAAGATTTCAAGAGGGTTCAGTAAAGGGTTCCTCGTGTTTGCTTACTTTGAGCTTCCGTTCTGATGCTTTCTTCATTGCCCGCAAGATTGCCTGGGCATTTATCAGATGAATTGTTTGGCCCGGCGGGCATAGACGGTCCTGAGGTCATAGGGACCCTTTTGGGGTGGTAAGGGGACTATATTATACTTCCTGGCCCCCTACCCCCCTTCCCCCTACCCCCCTAAGGGTCCCTGTGGCGAGGCCTGAAATCATGCAAGTGAGGTACCTGCACTGCTGGAACCCGCCTGGAACATGTAAAAGGAGGCATAGAGCATTGGTTGAAAATCCTCACCTGGTCGCGCCTATACCGGACTGCGAATGCTGCTTAACTCCAAAGCAATCAAGGAACCACCGTTTGCAGGATCAAATCACCCAGCCCCAGCCCCTGGAACCGATCCGAGATGAAACGGACCGGGCTTGCATTCCATCCTGGATACATTGACTGAAACCCGAAGCTCCAAGCCTTTGCTGCCGGACCAGGCTGACCCGGAGTTGGATCCAGTCAGAGAACCATTGCCTGAGCTTCAGATTTCTGTGCGGTGTAGCTGGGGGTGGGATTTGCTTGGGCTGTGCCAAAGATGTCTACCCCAAAGCAGACATGTGCGTGTATGTGTATAATATGTAGGTATGTAAGTATGGATGTATGTATGTATGTATGTATGTATGTATGTATGTATGTATGTATTTATGTATTTATGTATGTATGTATGTATGTATGTATGTACGTATGTACGTATGTAATGTAAAGTCAAGTGATGTAGTGTACTGTAATTGTAATATAAATGTAATGTGATCGTAATGTAATGCAATGTAATGTAATGTACGTATGCATGTATGTACGTATGTATCTATGCATGCACGTGAGTACGTATGTATGTGCATGCATGCATGCATGCATGCATGCATGCATGTATGTATACGTGTGTGTATGTATGTATGCATGCATGCACGCAATGCATGTATGCATGGATGTATGTATGCAGGCATGTGTGTGTATGTATGTATGTATGTATGTATGTATGTATGTATGTATGTATGTGTGTGTGTGCATACATACATACCTACGTACATGCATATATCACTCATATATCCATCCATCCATCGATCTACCTGTCTATCTACCTATTTATCTATCGGTCTATCTGCTAAAAACCTAATCTACCTATCTATATATCTATCTATCTATCTATCTATCTATCTGTCTATCTACTTTTTCATCTACACATGTACATCTATAATCAACATTCAGCATCCCCGTGGGCGTGATATTGTGGAATGTAAAGATAGCAAAAGTACCGAGGACTGCTCACCACGGGGCCCGGGTGTGAGCGCCTAAACCCTTAATTATAGCTTTGCCGGCGCCAATTTTCTGAAGTTTTTAGCCTTCCGCCGAGGTCCCCGATGGGCGGAAGGTAGCTCGCTTGGGACCTGGCAAGCCCCCAGGGAATTTTGGGTTTGTTAGTTCAGGAGTTTTGGGATTGCATGTTCAGCTCCAGGGAACTTTAGGGTTTGTTACGGTCTTGGGGTTTAGGGTCTGGAGGGCCATAGGAAGCCGAAGCATGGTTTGTGCATTTTTTCTGTGCTCTGGCATGAGGTAGCTCGCTAGGATGCCAACCACCTAGACAATGTGTTATTGTGTCAAACAATTGTATGGTTACAACTCCGACCTATTATATAAGGAACTGGAGTCACTGGAGCTCTACTCCCTCCCCCACCCATCCCCCCCCCCACCCGGCCGCCCTAAGATAGAGTCTGAATAACCCTATGACTTTCTGCGCTATACCGGCCCCTGGTCTGGCCTCGAAGCCATTGCTTCCCCCACCCGAACCTCCGGATCCAACAGCCTACTGTCTCAAATTATGGGATATACATGTAGTAACAGGGTCACAAACTACTATATAAATATACATGTCTCTACTTATATATATGTATAGGTATATGTATATGTATATGTATATGTATATGTATATGTATATATGTATGTATGTATGTATGTATGTATGTATGTATGTATGTATGTATGTACCTATTTTGTGTAGGGTTTGGGGCTACACGGTCCTACGCCCGGGCCTGTAACCGGACCGGAAGACGCCGGCACCCCCTGGTTGGCGTCAATGGAGGCTTTGTGCACGACGATTGAAGGTGCATGGGAGGTTGCATAGGGCCAGGTCTGATTGACAGCCTTCTCCGAATTGAGGGGTGCTTCTGCAACTCCCGTACACCATTGAAATCAGCGCAGAATGATTGCATCCCCGGATCAGTGGCCACTAGGTGCAGCCTGGTGGATTCCGATGGGTTGAGGAGCCGGTTGTCTTGAAGTTCTGAGGGTGTCTGGATTTCAAGCAGGTGTTTGAGGGGTGCCTTGAATGATATTTTTTGTGGAGTGCACTCTGCACAGACTGGGTTCAGTCGAACTTTTGCTTTTATAGCCTTTCAGAGCACGCACAGCCGTGCCTGGCAGTCGGCGAATGCGATCTGTCTCTAGCGAGGTGCGCCTTTGCAAGGCAACCTTCTTCTCGTGTGCAGATTGGCATGCTACTTTCTAGGTTGGCAGACTGGCGCAGAGAAGAACCCTCAAAGGTGGAGTTTGGGTTCCTCTTTTGCCCACCGCTTCTTAGATCTGGCTTGCATGCCAAATGCTTGGTGGATATCCAGTGCATGACGCCGGACTTCCTGCACCGAGGCCTTATTGCATCTGCAAGCCCACAATCCCTGACAGCCCTGGACTGGTGGTGATGCTGCTTCCAGGGTAGAACCGGATGGTGCTGGCGATGATCGATGGCATGCTTAACCGTACCTGTCATTGGTACCTCAGACCAGCAGTCAGAATTCCGGGTACTAAGCTGAAATAGAGGTCCGGCCGGCCGCAAACAAAGCTGCCACAGGAGCATGTACAACGAAAGCCACGTCGGCTACTCGGGGAGTGCGACTGAAATTGGACTGGGACGCCGGGCTTACGTTTTGACGATGGACGGAATTTGGGGCTTGGCCTCAGGGCTCAATGTCATGTTTGCGGGTATGCTGTTGAACCACGGAGTGCAACTCATGAATGTTGCCCAGGAGCCACTGGCATAAGATGAATGTACGCGTATGCACGGTGTTAGGGAGATGCCCGTACTATGTATGAAACAGACGGGCTGAACAACTGCTGAGTGTGCATGTGTGTACATGTGTAGAGAGTGGGAGGGAGAGAGAGAGAGATAGAGGGCGTAGTCCTGGCGAAAGAAAGAGAGACGGAGAGAGAGAGGCAAGGAAGAATACGTAGATTCAGTAGAACCCCGTGGCACTGCATAGTGAAGCCCTCACCCCAATCTTCTTCCCAACACCTTAAGCGCAATGCAGACGGCACAACATGCACTTACTGGAGGGTGTCCCAAGCACGGGGTTCCCCTTTATATGCCGTTCAAACGAGGATTGTAGATATGGGCTCTGCGTTCGCGTCCTTTAGTTAACTCCTTTAACTATCGTCACCATCGCTCGAAGCCGTCGCAGACCCAGGTGAGTCCAACGCAGCTTCAGCTGCAGGTGGACTTGGACACCTTCATGCAACTGCGGCCCCCCGCCGGTATGGCACATACAGGGAGTATAATGAGGAGTACCAGGTGTTCGGTAGGTGGTGCTTCAGATGGGTAATGCGCTGTACCAGTGTATGTGTGAATATATGTATAGGTGTGTGTATGTATGTATGTATGTATGTATGTATGTATGTATGTATGTATGTATGGCTGCATGATTGTAAGTATGTATGCATGCAAGTATGCATGTATCTAGGTTTGTTGTACGTACGTGTGATTGTACGGGTGTAAGTATGTGAGTAAGTAAATAAGTCTATAAGTAAGAAAGCAAGTAAGTAAGCCTGTAAGTAAATCAGACAGTCTGTAGATGTGTAAATATGTACGTAAATATGCATGCACGTATGTATGTTTGTTTTCTTTGTTTAGGTATGTATGTTTGTGTTCATGGCTGGCTGGCTGGCTGGCTGGCGGTAGGTATGTATTTATGTATGTAGGTATGTATGTATGTAACTTCATGTATGTACGTACATACGTATGTATGTATGTATGTACGTACGTGTGTATGTATGCATTTTTGTATGCATGTATTGTATGCATGCATGTTCGTGTCTGTGTATGTGTGCATGGTTTGTGTATGTGTTTATGTTCGCATGTGCGTTTGTGTGCACATATGTACGTATGTACGTTTGTATGTTTGTACCGTGTACATGTACATCTACATATACACACAGACATACCAATATGCATACATACACATTCACATGTGCATACACCCTTACTTGCATGCATGTGCACATACATGCACACGCAGTCAGACAGACAGACAGACAGACGGACGGACGGACAGACAGACAGACAGACAGACAGATAGACAGACACAGCAGTTTACCGACACGCATTCCGCATTTCTTGGTGCACAAGTGGTGTTACAGACGCCGAACGCAAGTTCCGTTGTTTCCATTGCCTGTCGTGGATTTCAGCAAGCTGACATGTCCTCGACAGCACATTTGACATGTTTCTTGGCACATACAGCTTTTTGGGAACCCTGCAACCATGAACAAAACTATACCGAGATTTTTGAGTAAACGCGGAAACCTGAAACGCCCGATACAACCCAGCGTCAAGTATTGGAGGTGTTGCAACGGTCACGTACTTCACCTTCGCGCTAAAGCATTGCGCACGTGCGGACGCTGTTAAACTGACCATCCAAGTGACCATATCATTTCGTGCATGCAGGTGCGTGTGTGTGTGTGTGTGTGTATGTGTGTGTGTGTGCCGGTAAGAACATGTGCGCAAAAACATGAAGACCCGCCAGGTACAATGTCTTGCCTCCGGACTTCAATTTCACTGTACAGCGATTGGCATCCAAAAGCTACCTGCCGGGGCACCTGGATTCACCGGGGATATCTGAGTCTAAGCACCGTTTGCACTAGAATATTCCTGCAAGAAGGGATTGTGGAAGGTTGTATGGCTTCGGAGTTAGGAAGCTGGCAGTATAGATTGGTCGGCTGCGCAGCCATGCTGAGCCTCAAGGCCGAACTGTGAAGGCAAGGCGGGAATATGCGCAAGGCAAAGAAAACGCCTAACACCGAGTTTCCCCCAGGCCTCGCTGTCTGATCGTGTCGCCCTTGCCGGAATTCGCAGAGAAGCTGAAGCAGAACTTCAGTCAGGCGCTCCTTGGTTTTGGCCCGTCACAAGGGCTGCGGGCTTGGAGACGGGTTTAGGGGGGCTGTCATGTGTTGTAGCACATGCACATCAAAATACAGATGTCGGGGATCACTCGCTACATCCTGTGCGGAGCAGGGATGTTGCCGAAATCGCAGCTGAACAGGATTGGAGCCGTTAGAACCTGGGATTCCTCTGGCTTGTAGGGTGATTCAGGGATTTCTTGAGTCTCCAAACAGCTGGCCAAGTACTGTACTAGCTTGTATACCTCATGAGCACATTACTACACACCAAATTTTGTGTTAAATGTACATATATATATATATATGTATAACTATGTATATGTATATATACATATATATGTATGTGGTTATATATGTATATATCATCTACATATACGCATATACATAGGTCAATATTATTATTTACATATATTGACATATCTTGATATATATATATATATAGATATATGTATATACATATGCAAGTTTGAAATTTACCGGTATACATGTACACATACGTATTCACGTCCGCAGGTGTATATGTATACATATATATATATATATACACATACATATGTATATGTACACTCATGATGTATGTATGTTTGGAGCAGGCGGCAGGCAGGTGGTAGGTAGGTAGGTCTTAGCGTGTATTTATGTATGGATGTAAATGTGTATGTATGTAAGTGTGTATGTATGTAGGCGTGCATGCATGTGCTTATGCATGTATGCATGCATGGATTGAGGTATGTATGTATGTACGTATGTATTATATGTGTGTTTACATGTACAGTCACATATGTTTGCACGCATGTAGACAGCAAGTCAACTCAACGTAATTGTTGCATACGTACATACGCAGATATGCTTGCATGTACGTGCAATGTACAGATATACACACATGTGTACAGGCTGTACTTGTGTGCACATACACATGTAGTTTCTTGTACGCATGTATGCAAATATACCGATGGCACATACTGTGATGCAAAGTCAGGCTCAGGTAAGGATAAGCGATGTTTCTATAGAGGTTCATCTTTAGGCCCTGAGCCTGACACCTATGTTCGCAAGCCGTGCAATGAGTTCAGTTTCAACACTGCTGGTGTGTTGTGAAGTTGTGAAGACCTTGATGTTCCAGCTTGCCGGCATACACCCAAAGCCTGTGCTGAAAACAACGACGGAGTTTTCATGTTCTAGAGACTGCCCATGTTACGTTGTTTGGCATGGTTCCATCAAATACGTCCTACTGTGGGCCAACCAACCAGCAATGAATCAATTAGTCCAATCGAATCTAATCTAGCTACATAAACCGAATCTGATACTTTCTAACGCTATATATATATATATATGTATATATATATATATGTATATATATATATATAAAGATATGTGTGTGCATATATATATATACATATGAATATGTGTGGGTTATACATACTCATATATATATATATATTTATTTATTTATTTATACGCACACACTGTTCAGGTTGGGAGCTGCGTGTCAGTCGCGTTGGCAGTAGGAGCCGACCGTTCGAGTCAAGCCTTCGGAAACTCACCCATGCCGTAGATGCTCCTTTCTCAAAGTTTGGGAGGATGCGAGCAAGTAGTCCCCTCGAACGAGCTTCTAGTTGTTGCGACTGGAAACATGTGGCATGCATCAAGCACCGCCCACTTCCGCCAGTCTCTGTTCGAGTACGTCGGGCTTGGAGGCGGCGCTGTTCCGCGTCTTGGGTTGGCCTATAATTGCAGACGGCGATCAGAGCACCGATTTTAAAGGCGCAAGTCGTGTTCGCCAGACGTGCATCGCCGTCTCACTAGGCTCGGTGTTCATCTCTCGAGGAAGTACGAAGGGAGAGACTCGTCGCCGAATGGAAGCACACGCTGCTTCCTCATGCAGGCTTCTTCTCCTTCGCTCGTCCCTCTCTGGCTTGCTTCCTTCGTTCTATTCTCTCTTTGCCTTTCTCTCTCACTCCCTTCCTCTGCGTGCGGACTTCGGAAAGAGGGTTGCTGGCATGACTTGTATCAACGCATTACTCGTCCATCTACCAGACTAGAGTTTTTTGCCACAAAGACAAGCCTGCACCTGCCAAGTTCGATCGTTGGGATGTAGCAGCATGGGCCTGAAGTTGAAAGTGTATTGCCGATTCCTGCAAATCGATCTCGGGTTTGTCCTTCCCGCCATGTGCATGTGCCTTCGAGAGTTGTGCAGTATGATTTTTGCCAGCCACAGTTTGGGGCGTGGAACTCGCCTGTCAGCTACGCCTGAAGGTCAGCTGTACGTCTTGGGCAGTTCGACCAATGCCGAGATTATGTCACAGGACTGCTGAGCGGGAATCTTGCACTTCTAAACCTCTACAAGCTTCAAAAGTCACCTTCCTATGGAAACCAACGGCACTGGTCCGAAACATAAACCGAGCATTCTCGGAGTTCGAACTCTATCAAGCTTATTACTTGCCTGGTTTGCTGAATGGATATGTAATGATACGTACATCTCTACTGGCATTGACAGATGCATCCTGGTGCATGTCCAACACCCGCCTCCTTTTTACATTCTTCCTTCCGGCTGTGTTGCTTGAAGTTGGCTAGTGCCCTCAAATCCACAAATACCGTTCCTAGACGCCTGGCATCAGCTTTGAGCGCGACAAAGGCACAATATTTCTGGCAGCAATGTAACGTTCTAGTGTTGTTGGACTTGTACGGGTTTACAGTTCGGTTGGAATCAAGGCTGTGTAAAAGGAGCAGCTTTCAAATTTAGGATGCCCTACTATGCCTTCCAATATGCGAGGAGTGCTGTATCGGAGGCCCTGCTACAGATGTGTCTATTATTCACCATCTTGTCGTCGTATGATGTCTTTAGACATTGAGTTCGTTAAGGTCCCTCCGGGGTGCTCCTGGACACCAAGCTGTATATTATTTTGGGGGGTTCCTTATGTTGATTATAGTATGATATTGGGCCCCATAACCCCAGTCTAATTAAGGCCCCCATGGCCTGCTTCTGGGGTTCTTAAAGTCTTAGGCTTAAAGGTTAAGCCGTTAAGCCACTTCCATGCTCCACAGCACGAAGAAAAGATCCTTCAACACAGCTTACGAGCCAGGATGTCATGATCCCGAAACGCAGAGGACCTTAGCTACGTCACGAGTCGCGACGACATATGCCATAAACTAATCATTCCCAAATCCCGGCACCCAAACCTAAACGCAAATAACCTCAAACCCAAGGAGGCTCTGGTGCCCCTTCTTTTGTAGTTTGACCCAGTCGTTGTGAGGCCTTGCTCCTGGTGCGAGTGCGAGGGTCGATGTCGAAGCCCAAACAAGCCGCAGGCCTTCAATCTCAGCTTGGAAGCAGCAGAGTGGCGATCTCAGCTTAGGGCTGTCACTGAGGATGCCGGGTGAGGCATGGGCTAGAACTCTAGGGCTTGGAAGGTTTGGGGTGTGGTTTGGGGTTCAAGTGTGGTTGTGGTTGAGGGTTTAGTAGAAGTCAGGATGTAGGCCAAAAGTTGCACTCTCTCAGAGTCTTGCAGTCTGTGTCAGGTCGCGGGTAGCCCGAGGAGCAACTCGCAGCATGAACCCTATCTTGAAAGTACTGCCGCAATGCCTTTGAGGGTCAGGGTGGTTTGCATTGCTGTTTCATGAAACGACCAGGCCGAAGAACAAGCCTGTGAGCGCCCAAACCCAACATCACCGCCTTGCATGCCGGCTTCTAGAACCCGAGGGAAGCTTGGGGGTAGCGGCTTGTGTTCGGCCGAGGACTGGAAACGAACAAGTGCGCACGATGCCAGCGTCCGAAGCTCAGTTCATGCAGCATCGAAATCGAATCATCGGCCTCAGAGCCTCGCTAGATTGAAGAGGTGCGAAATGTGCATGCTTCTCTCTCGTCGTGCCCCGATGCCTCACCAATCCAGCTGATACCCATAGCCTAGCCAGGCGGGAGGCAAAAATACCCATAGACTCCAATCGGTGATGTCTCGCCAAACTATTTCGACCATGTTGGCGGCCATAATGTAGCTCCTGGAGACGATCTGCCCAGGGCCCTGTCCCGGTGAACTCTTGCGAGGGTCGCAAATTTGGGACACCTCCCGCGTAATCAGCCGTGCAGTGAAGCTTTAGGCTCAGCTTCGGGGAGAGCCCAGCCCAGTCGAAAAATCGTCCCTGGCACAAAGACCTGGACCTTCGTTACTATGTACCGAGAGTCCTCGTTATGGGGAGGACGACTGCTGCAAAGCGACCCCCCGTCATGACATATCGACCACACTGATACGCTGCAAGCAGGGTCGTCCTGGCGTCGAATTCCCAAGTCTGCAAACTTCCTGCACAGAATTGCGGAAAGCTTTCCGTGAATTCTGCCTGGATGGTAAGGAGGCCGTGACTAGCCTCACTTGGCGTGAGCAAGGAGTATTTGGAACATCGCCGATTTTTCATCCGGCATGCCATCCTCCTTCTTGTTGATGTTTCAGTGCTACCGATTCGAGCCGCAAAATGGACCGCACGGCCAATACTTTGCCGGTACATATGCATGCACACATACATGCACATGTACATAAATACATATGTACATATACACATGCACATATAGATCCACATGTACATCTAAATGTAAATATATACACAGACACTTATACATAAACAGATACATACATGCATACATACATACATACATACATAGATGTACATTTACATATACATATACATGTATATATACATATACACATACACATACATATAATCATGCGCATACACATACACATACATCTACCTACCTACATACATACATATGCATACATACATACATACATACATACATACATACATACGCACACACTCATAATATACATAAATATATATATACACACACACACATATATATATATATATATACATATATATATATATATACATATATATATACATACATAGACATCTTTTATATTTGTGTTTATATATAGAGTGTAAATGTAAATAGAAAAGAGGACCCCAAACTTCTCGCAGCACTTTCAAAAGACACTAATCTAGACTACAGCCATCAGGTACTCCTGTTATGCGATTCCGACCTTGTTTGGTTTGGATAGGCTTGCATCTAAGTTTGTGGTGCTGGGCATGTATGTGCACACGTATATGAATATGCATATGTAGCTGTCCATGTATATCTACATGTAGCATCTACGTTTAGCTATAGGTATACGCATATGTACATATGTATGTAGTTTCGTATATGTGCATATGTGTGTAAGTACATATATGTATGTAAATAAATAAGTAAATAAACAAATGAATAACAAATCTATATATATATATATACACGAACATGAAACTAGGCATAGCCCTCATCAATAATAAAGATACTGGTGGTACTAATAACGATAAATAACCCGTCCCTCCAGACCTGGACCCCTTAACCTAAAAGGGGTGGCTGTGCTGACAATGCCTCGGTGCCTGCGAGGCCGAATGAGGCACTCGGATTCGACAGTGGGCTACCGACGACTTTGCCGGCCCGGATCCAGGGTTCCGGTTTTCCTGTCGTGGGCCACTGCTTGTGGGAAGGAGTGAGTGGTAGCGGCGGTGGTCGTGTAGTGTTTGCAGCAGTAGCTGCCGTTATAGTAGGAATCAATCGTCGTAGCAGCACCACTGGCAGTAGCGTCAATAGAGGGGGAAGCTGCCGATGTTCCCATCAGATCCTTGCCTTCCGGCATGCCGCAGCAGCAGCCGTCGTCGTTGTAGCAGTCTTGGTTGGAGTTGGAGTCGGAGTTGGAATCGTAATTCGTAGTGACCGTGATGGTAGCAGTAAGAGTAGGAGCATGAGTACATGAGCAACAGTGCCAGCAGTTTTGTTGTTAGTGCTGTAAGATTCAAAGCTGCACGTGCCTAGAGTGTGGCCTGTCGCTAAAGAGTGGATCAAGCAAGCCACACTTGGACAAGTAAGAACGGCAAATCGGGAAATTGCCGAAAGGCTACTCAACACGGTCATCAGCTTACCGATGGCCACGCAACGTTATGTTCTCAAGCTCGTGCTGCGAAGGTCATTAACCAAGTGTTGAGCCTGCAGATGCCGAGTACGACCTCCATCAGGCTCATGTGGGGGTTTCCGAAAATAGGGGGTACCTTATTTTGGGGTCCTTATAAACCCCCATGTGCCACGGATGTAGGGCTCGTGGGCTGCAAGGCTTAGGGTCTCGTGAGTCAGGAGTCGCCTTAGTGTTTTTGGAGAGGCCAACCTTCCAGTATCTCAAACTGAGCGATGCCGTGGCTCCCTGTTTGGATGAGGTAGACGTCATTCAAAGGTCCTGGACAGCAAGACCACCTCGCTTTCAGCCAGTACCACACTCTGGAACAAAAGGGTGCTAAGTTGCAAGTACGGCTTCCCTGCGACAGTGTTACAAGTGTTCAGCTTCCCGCTGCGCAGTCTCAAGGACTAGCTGCCCCGGTCATGGAAAATAATGCGTATCGTGCAAGATCGTTCAGATAGAAATCAATAGGAAATTCGAGGGCTTGGCATTGGGCGTACGCTGCTGCGGCACGCAGTGTTCGTTGCAAGGGCTTTGGTCTAACAGGCCCTCGTCGGCTTGGGTTGCTTACTCCTTCTGTGTAGCTCCAAGCCGCAAGGTGCTTCGAAGCACGAGGGTCTCCAGCAGTGATAGCTGCTTGTTCCGGGGTTGGCCCATGTTCAAGATTCAAGATTATTTGAAGCAACTGAGAGACGAACATTAGCGTGTGGAGCTTCGGGCTGCGGCTTTACTGACTGCCACTTCGCGGAGCCATGGAATCTACTTTGTCTGCAGCTTTCCTCGCCACGGTGGCATTGCTGTACTTGAGTAGCCTGGCCTTGGAGGGGTGGTGATAGTACAACTCACATACTAGTACGGCTACAGTAAGAGATCAGCAGCTTTGGTAAGTAGCAGTAGTCGTATTCGTGCTTGTGCCGGTACGTGTACTAATATAGTGTAGTGGTCAGCAACGTCGTAGTAGTCGCAGCAGCAGCAGAAAGCAGCTCGTAGTAGTCGTAGTAGTCGTAGTAGCAGTAGTAGTAGTAGTAGTAGTAGTAGTAGTAGCAGTAGTAGCAGCGGCAGTAGTAGTAGTAGTAGTAGTAGCAGTAGTAGCAGCGGCAGTAGTAGTAGTAGT
>CAJNDV010034897.1:74450-91999 GCA_905221635.1 Symbiodinium sp. CCMP2456 | reverse complement strand
ATACTGATAATCAAAAGAAGAAGAAGCACAACCCTGCCACCGCCACCGCTGCTGCTGCAACTGCTACTACTACTACTACTACTACTACTACTCCTGCTACTGCTACTGCTGCTACTACGACGACGACGACTACTACTGCTATTACCGGGACTGCAAGAAGGGCTTTTTGAGAGGTTCCGACGGTGTTTTGTAAGGGTCTTTATTACATGCGGAGGTAGTGGTCTCGGCGCGAAGTTTTCGGAGGTGCTTGGTAGTGGTCCAGTTGGATCAGTGGTGTTTCGAGCTGGTTGTAAGAGTTTAAATGGGTCACGGTTATACAGTTTCCACGTTTGCACTGGCCTGTTTGTCAAACGTCGTGTATCTGAGGTTGGTGCTGATCCTTGACAAGTCGTTGAGTCTTTATGGTTTAGAATTGGGAAAGCCGGATGGAACCCCGCGTACGTCTGTGGATGCACTCAGGAACCATGGCTTCAATCTCCCTGTAAGTCCTGATTCTGTTACCGGGCATGTTGCACGTTTTCCAGAGTACCCACTTAGTCAGCAGTCCTACCCATCGCCGAACAGATCTGGCGCTTCTGCATGCGCTAAGCTCTCAGACATCCATGACCCAGGCAGTCGGACTTCCTTTTCTGCAAGAGGCTTTGCTGTCAAGGGCAGCTTTGTTTTGTAGGTTCCACCGCTTCAGCATAGCCTCAAAAACTGGGTGTTCGTTCCTAGGTCCTAGGCATCGAAGAAGCAGATTGGAAGCAATTGCTGCAAGCTCCGCTTTAGTTAACGTAACTGAACCCTATTGTGTTATCTGGCTTCTCAGATATGCAACATGCCAATTTAGAACTCGTGGTGTGGGGTCTCGAAACCGTTCGGATTCAAAGGGTCGCAATATCTCGATGTATGAGTCATCCTTACTGCTGTGGTGTCCTGGCACGACTGGTGCAAGTAACGAGTTGGAGAATCGGGGCCGTGATGATGAAGATGTCATGCAGGAGAAGCGTTCCCCTTCCCAACTGTTCGAGCGCCCACTGGACAGGCAAAATCTTTCAGAGTAGTAGAAATGAGAAGGATCATGAGGGGTCGGTTATTTTCCAATAAACTTCTGGCTTTTGTTTTGGAATGCCCCGACCCCTCAGTCGTGGCTTTTACTCCCGAGGCGCCATGCCTCTGTGCTTTGAGGTAGTTTTTCCTATCCTTCCCCTGGGCCCTAGTTCTGCCGACCGATGTGGCTATCAGGCTGTTGCTGCTGCTTTCTGTCTAGGACCGGAATCAAGCAATTCAGTTGAGCTGATTGTCGTTGAAACTCTGAGTCCACCAGTTGATGTTGTTCATCCCGCGCTCTAATCGCCTCTTCAAGCAAACTCCTATGAACCTGCCTCGCCTTGAATGTGAGAACGTGAGCACAGAAAAACACACCAGCCAAGGAAAGAGGTCGCCACCATGAGCTTGGATGCCTGCTTTGCAATTGGCCTTTAAGTCTCGCAGCTGTAGAGCAATCAGCCTGCTCCTGATCCGTTAAAGAATAGCCTGTTGAGCATCATTGCCCGCCGAGCCAGCTACGAGAGTCGAAACCGTTGTACTCAAAGCTCAGGCTTCGCTGAGCAAAACGTAGGGATGGAGCTTTGTGCTCTTGAAAACACCGAGATTTCGTAAGTACACAATACTGTTACAATATTCCACCCCAACCACTGTCGTGCTTCATATGAATGAAGCCAATGACAATGAAGCCACCCGTTTTCCACGAGGTCGCGGTGATTTCGCTTTCAGGGTGTGCGGGCTTGTCATTGAAACCTGCACATGGGTCCCTCTCAAGCACGCACTCGTTCGAGACGGAGTGCGTGACATTGGCAATCAGGAACCTCCGAGTGAGTAGATGCTGAGGTGGACAGCAGTGGACGACCTAATTATCATGGCATCAGTACCACTTGGAACTGGATGAGCCGGAGTAAGCTCGCGACAACTATCCCTTTCCTGCAAGCCCTGCAGGAGAAGCAAGTTGTGCAGCGAGAGGAGGATATGAAGGAGCCGGTAACGATGCAGAGTGCACGTCAGCCAGAGTCGGTGCCTGTACCGTATACACTATCCGTAGATATGTAAGATACGGGTACATGAAATGGCAAAGGGCGAAGCCTAAGCTGACGATGCCATAATGGTGGGTCTTGTGTCCCTGTGTCTGTACGCAGGTAGACGTTTAAGAGAGAAGCGAATGTGATGGCTAGCTGCTATTTTGCGGTGTGCAGCCACACCTTCAGTGGATTCAGAAATGGTGGACAGGTTCATCCAGGTTGCTTTGCATATAGTGCTCGTGAGCCCAACAGGGTTGGCGCGATTGAAGTCAAGTGTCACGGACCGCTGCAAGCATTCGTTCCCAATACTCTTTGTTACTGCGCTATGCGCTTTGGCAAAGACCAAGTGGCTAATGCAGACTAAAACACCGTTCAGCCACGGGAGGAGATGGAGCAGTTCGTCAGAGCCGCAAAAAGATTGATTTCTGCAGCTTGTTTGCAGAGACGGGTTCGAGTTCGGGGCTTTAGAGTTCAGGACTGGGGGGGGAGTCTAAGTCCAGGCCATCCAGTCCAGCAGGAACTTCGCAAGAGGTCTGAATACAACCTGATCGCGTGGAAATTTCGGAAAAAAGCATCCACCGTCGACGTGTTGCGTGGTTCAAGGAGGCCAAAACACGGTACAGGGGCCATACACGGTCAGGCACGCGCGTGCGAGAGCGCGCACGCGCGCGTGTGTGTGTGTGTGTGTGTGTGTGTGTGTGTGTGTGTGTGTGTGTGTGTGTGTGTGTGTGTGTGTGTGCGTGCGCGTGCGCGCGTGCAGGTGCGTGTGTGCCGGTGCGTGTGTGCGTGTGTGGGTGGGGGTGTGTGTGTCTGTATATATATATATATATATATGTGTGTGTGTGTGTGTGTATCTGTGTGTATGTGTGTGTGTGTGCGTGCGTGTGCGTGTGCGTGCGTGTGTGCGTGTGTCTATGTCTATCTGCCCACCCACATGCAGACGCACAGTGGATGTTGAGCTCACATGATTGCAGAACCACTTTCGCGATCTTTGCCTCGCAGACTGTTTGGTTGCGACTCACTGTACGGGAAATGCCCGGTTTATACAATCATACTTTTTGATCATAGTGCATGCTCCAACTGCAACTGGAGGTGGTGTGCGACTCTTGCGACCTGCTGTCGCAAGACTGGGAGGTCTTGCAGCCATCGCAGAAGGCTGTCGTTGCATGTCCGACTCAACATAGCGCGCTGGAATAACTCCAGGAAGGTTTGCTGGAACTTGAAGAAAGTGGACGGTTGTGATTTGGACGGCGGGGTCACGAAGAGTTTCGAATGATCCACGTGAGCAGCTACATATCTACAGAAAAGGCTTGAACTCCAAACTGTTGGCGAACAGACATTAAGATTCAAGCCATGTGAGTGCATCCACCGGCACGAAACTGCACACAGCGTGTTTTCCCCAGCATTCCCTGCAGGGACGAATACCTGCATTCGAAGTACCCCGAATCTGGCAGCTGGCCTAGCGTACCTAAACCTAGGCTGAGTAGTAGGGTGACCACAAGTGACCAACTTCGGAAGGTCGTTATTGCAAGGGTTCGTAGATGTGTTGTGGACGTGGCTTATGATCGTGTGTCGGTTTGTTGGTTTGGACATGTGCCTCGGTAATTACTATAGAAACAGTTACGAAAGTTCTTCCTTAGGGTCCCTCTTATACTTAGACTTATACTATAAAGCACCTGGACTGGTCGAGCGGGAGACTCGGGGTGTTTAATTGAAGCTCGCACGCAGCTTCCTCTGGGCTCACCCCAACACACGGACTTTTGCCCGCAGAATCCTTGCCTGGAAAAGTCACCGTGTGCGAAGCTTGACACCCGGTAGACAAACTCGGAGCGCCGAATAATACACAAAAACGACGGGCGGCTGAGAGAACATGTCCCCGAGCCTGCAGTGACTCGTGGATTTGTGATTTTGGGCATTGGGCTTTGGGGCGGTGTTGTCGTCTATGCATGGCAGGCCTACTTGTTGCTTCTTCTTGCGGGTGGGGGCGGCGGGGGGGGGCGGGGGGGTGGCAGATTGAAATTACCACTGGCGAACATACCGAAAGTACCACGCCTGTCGCACGACACGAAACTAGGGTCTAACATAGGACTGAGAATCCTTTGAAGCAACCTGTCGTGTAAGATCGCATGGCATGCCAAATCACACGTCCTTTTATGTCAAGATAGACAATATCATGGCATGTCTTATCATGTCATGTCAACCTCCTTTCATTTCAGATCATGTCACGTCACTCGACGGGTTGCTTCAGCAGATTTTCGATCGTGTGTTAAACCCTGTTTCGTGTGGCAGGTGTGGTACTTTCGGTATGTTCGCCAATGCTACTTTCAATCTACTACGTCATGTGTAAGACCAGGCGGTAAGCGCGACTAGCGTGTCCAAAACTCGAGTTTTAGGCGAGCAAGTAACGGCAGCAGCCGAGTCCTTTGTGTAAAGAAGCGTTTCCAAACCCTGCACGCAAAACATCAAGTTGCCTTTAACAAATCCAAAAGTATCCAAGAGGAAGCCGCTTTCCTGTTGCAGGAGCGGTAGAACCGACGTAAACGTCCGTTCCGAAGTGTTTCATAATCCTTGAGGGTGTATATGGTGTTGCCGCGCTGGTTGCTCAAGACAGTGTGCGGCTTGATAGCAAGAAGAAGATGGTGTAGGCGTGATGCCAGACATAGCGCATCTCGGGAAGATGTTCCTTGCCCACCCAGCAAAGGATGGTTACTGAATTAATGTGAGCATCATGGATAGAGATTACTGCTATTCAAGGCCGCGCGAGGGACTCCACTCAAGCTTACCCGACATATCCTGCTGTTCTCAGCCCCGAAGCACTAAGCCCCAGACTCACTAGCAACTGTCAGATTCTGCAGCTGCTCCACATGGAGACCTTGCAAGATCAAGGCACGGGGGGACGGAGTTGAGGTTCCGGGCCCTATACCCTACCCCATGGATCCCGTGTCGGCTTGTGCGAGTGCGCTTGAGACGGCAGGGTGGAGGAACAAAAAGCTGAGCCCCCCGATTCCATCATCTTGTTCCAGATTCGGTTTCAGTTTCGGTGATGCCCGGCCCAATCGACAGATAGACTCTCCAAAAAAACCAGGGGTAGTGGTGGCAAAATTAGTACAAGTAGTAGTAGGTAGTAGGCAGTAGGTAGTGGTGGTAGTTGTCGCCATCGTCATCGCAGTACGGGAAGCTGTGAAAGTAGAAGAACAAGAAGAGGTCGTAGTACTAGCAATTGCAACACCAACTGCAAGTGCTCCTTAGCGCGAATGCTAATCTTAAGAAGGGAAGTGTCAGCGGCACGGCGACATACTGGAAGTAATACCCATGACGCATACGAGAGGCCCTCTGGATTTCTTGAACTACGTGTGTGAAGAGGAGCGGGGTTCTGTGACCCAGCCGGTCGAGGGTGTGATTTGCACGTTAAGTCGCACCAGAAGTCAGAAACAAACTTGCCAATTCAGGACAATATCAGGAACCCCGAAATTTGGTTGGATAGCTGGGCACTAGCCTAAAAGACACTCAGGCTGTGGGGGTTCAAGCTAGCTCCAGGGTCAGGGTCCGAGTGTTTGCCTGTCTGTTTTTGGGTTGGTGCTCAGTCTGCACATTCGTTGGCAGTTTCTCATGCATGCAAGTTTGTGCGAGATGTCCCTGCGACTAGATGTATAAGGATATAAGGTCACAGCCACTCTGACAGGACTTGCATACTCCCTGTGCCCATGCGCCGCCCCAGTCCGCAGCTCTGCGTGGAAGCGCTATATAGACACCGAACAAGCACCAGGACCAGGAGCGTTTTCGCAGCTTCATCAATGAGTCGTCCTCAGATGCACCATCGCAACTCGGTCTTCCAAGACTTCGGTATAGGCTATGGGTGGTGTCGAAGCTAGGGCTGGAAAGTTGATGTGCCAGTGTTTGCGCAGTGTGCTACCACCCCGAAACAGATAGCTGTCACCTGGTTACTGATTCCAGCCGAGGATCCTCAAATCATTGATTCAGGAACTTGCTTGTTAGTATTGTTTTGTGGCTCGGACTTCATACACTTCCGGAAGCCCTTCACACTGTTCTGGGGGAAGCTCCGGTACTTGAGCTCCAACCATTTGTAGGACCATATGCATGCAGGTCAATACACCTCCAGATGAAGACGTCCAAAAACGTTCCTTTTGCAGCCCAGCTTTTCCACGCTTCTCGGCCTGGACTGCTTCGCCCTTTTCCTGCCTCGTTGGCGCTTGGATCGGCTTTAGGAGTAGTATCTTGCTTCCCTCTGCGGACCGGGGGGGGGGGGGTCGCATCAAGTCGTACATGTATTGGTCGTGGTCCTCGTCGGGCTGATGTTCCTACCGACACCCGAAGCGGCTTTTCCGAAGTAACCATTTAAAGTTAGCAGACTTTGCAGCCGAAGCCATTTGTGTTCGGATCCCTTTCAAAAGCTTTCGCGGCTGGTTATGATGATGAGGGTGATTGAGATTGTGTTTATGTGCCTTGTTGACAGTGATGGACATGAGTCGTCATGATGGTGGTGCTTGTGATTAGTCCTGACATTCCTAAGGTTCTCTATCTGTATCGCCTTCTGCTACGACTAGTACACTTTGGATTCTTTGACGGGCCTATGCAGGAGTGAGATAGCACGGTATATCCACAATGAAAGACCTTCGCTGGCGTTGATGCTACTGTGCTAGCGTTGTGTTTACATTGCGCATCTTAGACGACATTGTAGTGACTCAATCGTTCAGGTGCCCCAAGATCGAACAACAAGGAAAGCTGCGGGATGCACGACAAGACTTGTTTGGCCCCTATCAGGTGTCTCTCCCCAGCCATCTGTCCCACAGCATCCAGCACCTTGCAGCAATAATTCGATTATTGTCAGTGTTCTTGGTCGGCTTCAGCATGTTGGCAGATCAGAAGGAGCGCGCCATGGAGAATGGCTGACTGTCTGTGTGTGAGTGCTTGATAGATGCTCGTTGTTGTTGCGCGGTACGATGCAGTTGCGCTATACGTGCATGCCTATCGGCAACTGTAGAAGGGAGTGGAAGGAAGGCAGGGAATGGACGAGTTGTGTGTCGCAGAGACGTCTCAGCACACTGCTTCAGGGTCTTTTCAGCGTTTTACCCTGCGGTGTTCGTGTCCACATCCAAGGCACCTCGTCGGCATCACTGTTCAACAGCCCACATCACCACAGGACGGAAGTTAGTGCCGGCCCGATCACAATCAGCAGAAATAGTGGTATTGCGGTATTCCGAATTCCGAAGAATCCAACGACATTTGCGAAAAGAAGTGCCATGTTTGATGTTCGTCGCCTTTGCCGCCGTCGTCGCACTAAAGTTGAAGGACTGCGATCAGCCGAATGAGTGGCTGTGAATTCGATTTCATGGACGTTGTCATCCTTCTGGGGCACCTTTGTAAGCACATGCATAACTACGAGGTCTGGCATATATAGATGTGATGGTGGGTGAATGAAGCGCCCGCGTGTACACAAACAACACAGACAGGCGTCTGGGCTGGGCTAAGAAAAGCAGCTGTGCAGGCGGCGATGGCACAACCATATATTCAGCCAGCATGTCACCGGTCGGTATTATATGAATCCACGCGCACATCGACACTGCGACTGCTGCTGCAACTGCAGTAACTTTACCGCGACTTCGACTACGACGACGACTGCTACTACCATTGCTACTTCTCCTTCTCCTACTACTACTACTACTAATAATAATAATAATAATAATACAACCTTCACTGCTACTACGATTAGTATTAACTTCTGCCACCTCCACCACCACCATCACCGGGACTACTACTGAAACTACTACTGCTACTTGCTACTTGCTACTGCTACTTGCTACTTGCTACTGCTACTGCTACTACTACTACTACTACTACTACTACTATTCCTACTACTACTTCTTCTACTACTACTACTACTACTGCTCCTCCTCCTCCTCCTGCTGCTGCTGCTGACTGCTACTGCTACTGCTACTGCTACTGCTACTGCTACTGCTACTGCTACTGCTACATGCTACTGCTACTACTACTACTACTACTACTACTACTAAAAACTGCTACTACTGCTACTGCCAAGGCTGCTACCAATACTGCTGTTTAGTCTTGATATGGGGGACCCAGATATAGTACCCCAAATAGTAGGATCCTTATTATAATAAGGACACCAGAAATTGGTCCCCTTATTTTCGGAAACTCCCATTTCGTTGTCATTCTCTCATATTGTTGTACTTGCATCTGGCAACTTTTACTCACAGTACCAGTGGCATGTGTGTCTACCCGAAATGCAAAATATGCACGTGACGGCATCATTGCCGCAATAGAAGTATCGGTCAGACAGCATCAGTCAGTTTTCGAAGCAGGAAGCAGTTCTAGCGTCGCTTTTGATCGGACAACCCTGCTGCCTGGTGCAAAGGCTACGGGTACTTCGCAAGTTTGATACTGTGACGAACCTTTAAAAGGCGAACGACGCTTACTTGTACTTATGTAAGAACCCCTAACCCCCCCAGGTACCTACTATATAGGGCCCTAGGGGCTCCAGTACCCTATATAGTAGGTATGTGGGGGGTTAGGGAACCATTGTACTGGCTCTTCTTCGCCATGGCAGCATCCACGCGAACGTCCCGTCACTTTCCACCATCGGATTCCTCATAGTGGCCAGAAGGTCGCAACGGCACATGCACATAGTGCAATCAGCAGCTACTATCAGCTACTTGTCTGGCAGACGCTGGGCAGTGGAGCTTATCAAGGCAGTCTTTCTTCTGTGTCAAATGCACTCCAGCTATCCCGCCGCATCGGGTTGCGGGTTGAACCTTCCGAAGACCGTTCACGCGCACTTAGTTTTGCACTTCGAGCGGTTCGGGGGGAAGGGGTGGGGAGGGGGTACTGCCGTCATGTCCGAAGCTTCACTTGTTGTGAAGTTCATAGAGACGTACGGCTGAAGAACATGTCGCGTCCGAAGCTTCCACGTGCAGGGTCGACTGTTCAGGGTTGCACATTGAAGGTCTGTTAGGACTTCAGGTTTTGGGTGGTTCTCTAAATTAGGGTCCCCTTCTAGGTCCCCAATATAGTACGGCACTCTTATTAGAAGGACCCTAAAAGGTACCATAATTTAGAAAACTACCCTTGTGACTTGAATTGTTGCGTTTGAGGATTTTTTGACTAAGCCTCTTCAACCTGCCATTGCGTCGTTTAGTTTTCAGTGTGGAGACCGAAGCCCAGACATGCCGTGTAACGTATAGAGGGTTTGACCAATCTTTGTGATTTTTCTTGTTCGAGCACCGTCGAAAGCTCTAATTCCTCGACATGTTAGCACTTTCTGACAAACACCCGTCCACGAATAGACCGAACTAAACTCAATATGTCAGCATCTGCATGGCTTCAATACACTGTTTGTTGTAGCAGCTGCGCCGAGGGGATTTTGCGATTTTTAACGGGTTTTGACGCAGAAACGCGTGATTTTCACACACCCAGGCAATCACTGGCAATGTTGTATTTGTAACGGTACTTACAATACAAATCGCTTCACCGTACTGGAGGGGGCGCGTGAACAGGGCTTCGGAGCATTCTGGTTGAAGAGTTTACTGAAGTTCGTGGGCTTGGAATCTGAGCGTTTGTGGAGTATGGAATAGGAGATTCGGAGCATTCCCGAGCACGATCTCTTCGATGCTGGACTACCAGGACCCGCTGGTAGATGTTCCATGTTCCATGCCGCCCTTGCATCGAAGTCGCATCTTGATCTGCTGCGAAGTGGATGAAGTGGGTATGTTACGAGGGTATGCAAACGAGCAAACCTCTAATCCAGTTCGGCACTTCTACAGTTACAGGAAACAAAGCAAACTGCCTTCTTGGATGCCCGAAGGCTGCAGTCAGAATCTGCCGCGCATGAATTACAACATTGTGCTCAGATTTGTCACTGAAGTAAGTCGCATTCGAAGACTTGAAGGAGCATGCAACGTTAGTCTCAGATAGCTTTCCAGAACTGCGGTCTGTTCACTTCCGCCTGAACTCCCGCAGGGATTATTAAGTGCTCAGTTCAGGATGCTGAGCCACCAGCCCCAAAATTCCAGAGAATTCATGAGACGCTGCAGCACGGCTGAAGCACGGTAGAGACCTCAATCCAGGAATCAGACAACGGTGCAGCCGGGCCAACAGCCAGGCAGGAAGCTAGAGGAGCTCCTTCTTCCGAAATGAGCTGGAGTAGTCATTTCAGGTTTTAGGAGAGGGTTCTTCTTTCGGTAGCTCGGTAGCTTTACAACTTACTGTGCTGTCATGTTGCTAGAGTATTGGACTGGGCTTTTGCTAGCAGAAGTCAAGACGAGAAGAACTGCGAGCGTGGCTTGGCGGGATTGCGATGGAAAAAGCGCAGTCGCACGGTCCCCATATTTGTGCAGCAGCCACATTTGATTGGGGGCGGTGGTAGTAGCATACACGATGCCAGGGTGTCAGCAGTAATTACCACTTCTACTTCAACAGCGCGTTTCCGCGGTACAATTTCTAACAAGCTTCCCTGCCGTCACAACATCTTCTATACAAAATACAGTCTTTTGGCAGTACCCGTGTGCCCAGCGCGTGAATTTGCTGACCACACTGCTGCCTGAACTCGTGCATCTGCGATTGCTACCAAATACCACGACAGCACCAGCACTAGCACCACCGCCACAAGAATTGCAACACCACCGCCAACAACAACAACAACAACGGCTTCAATTACCGCTGCCACTTCTACTGCGGCTAGGCTGATACTGTTGCCGTTACTACCACTTGCGACGACTTGCATCCATCCTCTATTACGTACTAGTCCGTGATCCTACCTGCCTACTTGCACCTACTACTACTACTACTACTACTACTACTACTAAGATGAACCGTGTTACATCGGGGGAGCCAACCATTGACCCGAACCTCTCTAAACTTGAGCCACAACCCCTGCACCGTTCGATCACCGGAGATCGATGACAGGTGCGAGCACAAAGGCGGCGAACGAATATGTCTGAATCACGACTGCATTATGACCTTATGGTAAGCTTTGCCACGAAGGTATAAATGCGTTGTCGCATGAAGTACCATCAGCTGGCTATTTACGTCGGTTTCGTCTCCTCTCGCTCTACCTGTTTGCCCGTACTGCTAAGACGGCGTAGCTACTGCAGCTACTGGTTCTACTGCTATAGGTCCAGCAGTACCTAGAGGAATCGTCAGCTCCGGGTCATCACCATCACCAGCATCACAAGCAAGTTCGTCATTACTATCGTCATATTCATAATCATGATACTTCTTCATCTTCATCGTCGTCGCCATTCTGCCGACGACCAGCAAGGAGAACAGCGACAACTGTTGCTAAAGGCTCATCTGGTACTGTTTTTGCGGCCGCTGCTCACTGGTAGCCACTAGGAATGCAGAGCCACTCCTTCCCACCGAATCCCAGAATGAGAGCATCGTGAGAAAATTTGGCTATAGTTTGTGATGCCGCATGTGGAGATAACTCGCTGGCTGTCAACATGTTTTGTTTGGAAACCTGCAGTCTGGAGGTGGAGGCTTGGTGAATCTTGAGTGATTTTGAATGGAAGGCGCACTTAATCAACGTGCGCGTCGTTTCGGAACCATATCTGGCTCCGAACACTCGGTGCGATTTGGTGCGGCTCTGCAAACTGGAATACGCCGCCGTCAGTCGGTCTTCGCAACTGAAAGACGCGGGCACTCGAATCCAACATGCCCTCGATTCGACTTGATTGTGCCGTGTGATGTTCAGCTTGATCGATTGGCCCTTTGCTGGATTGCAGGACTGACCAACACTTGAGCATGTGATATTCAGCTTGAGCGGCTGGCACCTTGCTGGTTTGGATGGCCATGAGTTTTCGAGCTTCGCAGGAAATCATTTCCGGTCGATATAGTTGACTCCGGCTTTCGCGCATGTCCCCGGTGCTATGACTGCTGTAAGGAGAAAGGAGACAGATGTTGATGCGAAGTTTTCGACCTTGGGACATTGCAAACACCGGCGCCTTTCCAAAGGCCGTTAAAGGCTCATCTGCGCTGAAAGAGCAGGCTGCAAGAGCAAGGCGACGCTTGTGGAACCGTTCCCAACCAAAGTACCGCCTGTAGTCATTGACTCCAAAAGTTGTCGAGATAATGGATGAACGGATTTAGGGATGATACTGGCTTGAAGACGGTCCGTGAGCGGACGATCCCATTAAACAAGCAATTTTCTCGTTGACCCGTATTGCTTCAGCTCTACTACTAAGACTACTACTAACTACTACTTCTACTACTACTACTACTACTACTACTACTACTCCTGCTACTACTACTACTACTACTTCTTCTACTACTACTACTACTGCTAGTACTACTGCTGCAAAATTTTCCTGTAGCTTGTTGCTGCTTCAGCTCCATTACATCCTCGCTGCATACCCTAAACCCTATACCCTATAAACCCTAAACCCTAAGTATACCTTGCTGCTGTTGGCCGATGCCACAGAGCGTCGCAGCAGCATCGGGCCGTGGTCTGCCATAAAGTCTACCAGCATCCGGTTCGTGTAATATAGGGGCCTTGATAATTACCTATACTACTTTGAAAATCCTTATTATAGTTTTAATATAATATACCCCAACACCTTCTTCTAATTGTTAAGGTCCCTGGATTATGCCCGCTTTTCATAGGATTTAGGCATGTCCGGGTTACAAGCGGGTCGGCGAACGCACAATGATGAGTTCTGATTGGGCAGCTGTCAGTTTCCTTGTGGTCGAGAGACATGAGAAGGCTTGGTTGGGATCTAATCCTGAAGTGGCACAACATGACCACGAAGTTCCAAGATTGTGTGTCACAAGGATTCTGGCAGCAGCAGTGCCGGCAGCGATGTAAGTTCCAGCCTCGTGGTTGCAGCTGAGGGTGATATTGTCAATCTTTCTATTTTCCACCAAGTTGCATGCTGCAGGCATTGTGCGAGTTGCGTTGCCTTCACCTGTTCCCGTCATAGCAGACACCTCTCAGCATTCGCTCGCGCCCTTTCTGCACATATGTTTGGTGAAGGCCCTGCCAGAGCAGTAGTTAGTAAGGACTGCAAACACGTTCCGATGTTCAACATGTTGGTCTTCGGATCCTGATCTGGGCTTGCAGACTTGGTTGCTACCGACAAAGGTGCTCCGAGAACAGTCGGATGCTTAAAATAAACATCATACGTTTGGAGATCGGGCTGTGAGATTCCAATGCTTGAAGCTGCGGGTCCCCCGTGCAGGACATCCGGACGATCGGAAATCTTGAAATCGTCCCCCAAATCGAAACCCCTACATGCCCAACGGTCTCGAGCCTTGAAGCTTAAATCGACAGCCGCGACAAGGCTCAAAGTCCCAGATCGGTGCGGGTTGGACATTGGTGCCGTTTCTCCGGGACAGCCTGCAGGAGGTGGAAGGGGTTTCGGCCGGCCACGAGAGAGCGGACATGAGCGGACACGGTGTGAGATAGATTGAGCATATGCTAAAAAGGAAAATGCTGCAGTTGCTTGCCACTCCGTTTCTGCTTCCGGCACCGGCAACAGTTGCCAGCTCTCTAAGGCAATGTCGTTAAACATGGACCTATGGGGAAGCACCATTGAAGCCACTATTGCTATTGAAAACAAAACATCACGAGTAGATGTTGCTGTTACCGCCATTCAGGTGTTCCTTTCTGAAGGCCGAGACGGCGAGTAATAGTAGTAATGATAGTAATACTAGTAATGCTAGTAGTAACAGTAATAATAGATAATAATAGTAATGATAGTGATGATAGTCATGTTCCTGAAGTTTGGCCGTTGGTTGTACTGTGGAGCCATCCGACCTCCAGCACTTGTGGTCTTTTCCCTGAACCTGTCTGGGAATTGGGTCGGTTGTCAAAATTATGGTCCCTTCTTGGGTCCTCATTATAATACGGCACCTATTATTTAGGGTACCCAAAAAGGGACCATAATTTTGACAACTACCCAACTAGTCCATCCCAGATCTTGTAACCTCCAGCATCTCGGGGACTGGAACTTTAGGTTCGAGGTATGATCGGCGTTTATTTTGCTAATATAGATGCCTTAATAATTAGAACAGGGTTCTGGGCTCCTTTATACTAAAGTTATAATAAGGAGCCCCCAAGAACAGTATTGGTATTCATCTTGGCTTATATATTAGCTTCATTGTTTGAGGTGGAGTCGGTCCAGCTGATGGTCGACATGATGTCGGGCGGTGGCGGATACGCTATCCGAGAAGCAGTCGTGTGCCTTCGGCTCCTCATTGATGCCGGCACGTGCTGCACGGTGTGCTGCATGCTGTAGGGGCCTTTAGTAGGCGCCCTCTTTACATGCTGGGTTGCTTGTTGTACCAGGGTCTAGGGAGCCGCCGACCTTCCAACCACGGAGCACCCAGAAGCTGTTTTTGCTCGTCGAGATGCTGAGACCAGCCGTTGATAGTCGTGGCTCCTCCCTGCACCCGCGGGTTGAGAAGATCCACACAGCCCATGGTACGTCCACTAAGGAAATACAAGTCATCCTTTGTGGAGAAGTTGCCTAACCTTTTCAGCTGGGTCGTGGCCCCAGTGCAAGGAGCAACTCTCGTTCGCATTTGTTCATCAGAGGTACCCTGTCCGAAGCTTTCCTGGTAAATTCCTTTTCGTGGTAATGATGCTGGTCAATACTAGGTGGTAGTGGCGATGTTGATGCTGATGACCGTGTGGGTGATGCGGTGATGGTCATGAAGATGTTGGGGATGGCCATGATGACGATGCTGATGATGGTGATGGTGGTGCGGCCGTTTCGGCTGCAGTGGCTCCGGCTGCTGCTGCTGCTGCTGTTGCTGGTAGTTATGGCGGTGCCGATGTTGCTGCTGCTGGTGATTATGAGGAAGGAGGGCTTATATAGCGGCGGGGCGGTGATCGGGATGACCTTGCAGTCGAAAACAACGACCGCGATGATGACGGTGCTGTTGGTGGTGGTAGTGGTCTAAGAGGCGGCGGCGGTGATGACGAGGTTGGGCATGTTAACTGTCAACACTGGCGACAATGTTGATGGTGGTGATGGTTCTATCTGGTTTGCTTGAAGTTGCTGCAGATCTTGCGGTTGGGGTCGTGGTGGTGGTGGCGGCTGCGCCATTTGCCTGTCGACCTTGCAGCAGTCGTCGCCGTGACTGCGTGCTGCGACAGGTGAAGCCGAAATACCAACCTAAAGTGGAAGATTGGATGCAGGAGCACATGTGGCTTGATTGCATGAGGAGTGGCTTTCAACTGTTCCCACACAATTTTTGCGGGGTTCAGGTGTGTGAAAGTTACAAACTGCTGGGGTAGTCTGGGGTTTAGGCTTGGGCTTGGCGGCTTGAGGCCCTGGCTTCGAAGTGTGAATATGGAGTCAGAGACGAAAACAGAGAGGGAAAGACAGACATACAGAGAGAGGCAACGAAACAAGAGAGACTAAGACAGACAGGGGAGTGGAGCCTTCCGGTCTCGGTCTTCGCACTGGATGTCTTCGGGTCGGGTGCTGGATAGAGATGTGAAGCCCATGTTGCGGAGATTTCTCTCCTCTGGTCCTGATGTGAGGTCCGAGAAATCGAGAAGGGGTCGGACGGAAACGAAAGTTGGCTCAGACATGCACGTCTGAGTGAAACAGAAGATGCACAGACTTCCGGAGACATTGCTCCTGCAACATCAGTTTGGCCAGGGTCCGCAGCGCATTTTTGAATCCTCGGCGTGTAGGTTTCGGAGAGCTCGCAGAGAACTGGCTTTCAGCTTGTTCGACCGCCATGGAAATATGTCTCACGAGCAGGAGGCGCGCAACTGCAAATGGCGTGTTTCGAATCAATCAGGCATGTTGAGAACGATAGAAAACAGACAGAAAGGGACGCCGGATCAAACATGCAAGAACCACGAATTGTCGTTAATGGGATGGCTCGTAGTCGGACGCTGAAGGGAGCCTAGGTTAACGATTGGCATTTGTTACAGAAACCTTTTCCGGTTCTGCCATTCTCGCTTGAAACGGTTGCTGCATGACAAGCGAGATGTGGTCGCATGGTGCCACACGTTCTGGGCCAGACCACGAGTGCGGTAACGTGCTTCAACTGGGATTGTGGGAATTATAGATCGCCGTTCCATGACTGACTACCACTGCCGGAATGAGTTTTTCATTGACATGTATCTTCAGTCTCAAAATCGCGCTAGCTTGAATAGGTTTGCTAGTTATTGCTACTATCACGAAACCAGATGTATCTCTGTATCGGCTTTCACTGGATCGTAGCTTTCTGACTTTTCATCAAGCTGAGCTGACATCCACATGTCCGAACAGTGCGTTTGCAACCTGAGGAACTTCTGGTACCACGCAGAGCAGAGTGACGAGAAATGCCTGGGAATCAAATTCGGCATCCCAGGCCTCTACCCCTTGACTGTGCAATACTGTGCAGTTCTGGTTGCACTCTACGAGCTCTTGAGACTACAGGAAGACATTCTTTGAGGGCTTTGCATTGGCTACCTGCGTGTACTGCGTGTCATTGATGCAGGAGGCGTTGAGTTGGAAAGCTCCATGAGGGCCTTAATTTAATTAACTGCTGCAAGCCAAAACGTCATCTACGTTCCTGAGTAGTACCCTTCTGCCCTTTTTATTGTAGGGTTCCCTTGTCAAAACCGAAAATAGGGAACACGGGTACCCTTGCTCCCAGGAAGGGCACAACAGAACCCGCAAGCAGCCGCTAGGCACCCCAACCCTGTCAAACTCTGCCTGCATCCCAAAAGCGATCTCACACTGGTTTCTGCTTGGGCCAGTGTTCCTTCGGTGTCGGTCCATGATGTCTAGGGGCGGGGCACCAGGAGCATTAGAGGCCCTGCCGGCAAGTTCAATGATGTAAGTCTTGGGGGGGATTGTGTCGCACACACTCTTCCGTCGAAGAGAGCCAAGATGACAGGTGGGAAGATCTTGGAAGGAGACCTCTCTTGTCTTGCATCATTGGACAATTGTTCCTTTTCATCGTTTGTTGTTGGGTTCTTCCTCCACCTGCTGCGGCTGCTACTGCTAGTACTGAAAGTGCAAGTGGGGCATTTAGCATTCGGCCTTGAACATGCTGAAGTTTTGTCTTGTTAGTTTTCGCAGCAAAATGTTCTTAGTTCGTCTTGTTGGAGTGACGGCTTCTTTTGCTGCATGGATCAGAACTGCCTTCTACCGCCACCCTCTGAGCCCCAAATCCGCCAAATGCAGACCCAAGCCAGACTGCGCAGGCTTGGCAGCAACATGTGCAGTCGGGGAGATGTCAGTGCGTGAGATTGCGGAAAGCACGGCTGACCATCAGTCAGATGAGGCCTCGCTTGAGAGTTTTCGCGTTACTGCAACAACTACTATCACCAGTACCAGCATCAGCAATGCTAAGTGCGAGTACTTCTATTAATACCACCACCACTACCAGTACCACTTCTCGCTTACCACTACCACTACCCCTCCTTCTGTGACGACGACTCCACCGTACCACCACCACCACCATCACTACTATTACTACCACTACTACTCCTACTACCACTACCACTAC
>CAJNDV010034897.1:61445-74350 GCA_905221635.1 Symbiodinium sp. CCMP2456 | reverse complement strand
TACTACTACTACTACTATTTCTACTAGTACTACTGCTACTGCTACTGCTACTGCTACTGCTACTGCTACTACTACTACTACTACTACTACTACTACTGCTACTACTACCAGCCACCCGCACCCGCTACCAACCACCTGGCGCCTAAACCAAACATAATCATCGTTTGCATTCGGACTACAACATCAATAGTACTGTAAATACCGAGTCTGTAAATACCGAGTAAAATGGATGTGCGCTTAAAAAGTACGTCACCATTCCCCCCCTCCCCACCCCCCCACCCCCACCCCTCAACAGCGGTGGTTGGTATTGGACTACGACATCACGAACGTATTGTAAATACCAAATAAAATGGATGTGCTCTTAAACAGTCTCTAGGAGAGGTGGTTGGTAAGAGGTCGGGCTGCTGCTACTACTACAACTACTAGCCATACCAGGTGTACGAGCTGTTGATGCGGATGGAGCTACGCACACTCATCCCCGCCTGAGCAGTGGCACGGAGTGTCTGTACCCAGTGGGCTCGCTTCTTCGTTGATCGATTGAAGTTCATGTTTTTGCGCAGGTCAAGGCTCGACAATGGTTGGCAATGCATTCGCTCGAGCTTGATTTAACTTCCTGTCTGAGAAAGTTAACTTTTCAATGTCAGCATGTGCACCTCGGAGCCACTCTCCCTTGCCGGTGCGGAAGCTGTTGAGATCATACAGCGTCATAGTCAATAGTACTGCAGCCGGAATCCTTTGCTTGCTTACACGGCGGGCAGAAGAATGGCCCTCTTCTCACCACCAAAGGCCTGCAGGACAGGGCCTTTTCAGAGCTTTGTTCGGGTCTCAACCTGAGCCATGGCGTTGGCTTCTAGGTGTCCCAGCATTGCGGTTCGTGAAGCAGCAAGCTGAAAGTAGGGCACCAATCGGATCTCGCCGCAGATGACGGAACCTGATGCTAAGCACGGCCAGTCATCTGCCTTTGGGTGTTATTGATTTTCCGCAAAGACCTGTCTGCGATACGCGGCAGGAAATCTTCTCGTAGCTCTCTACAAGTACTTTTACAGCGTTCAAGTACCCCTGCGATGGTTCTGGGAGATGCATGGGCCTGAGCTGTTGACCCGTGTTTACACACACAGCACTTGAGCTCTACATACAAAGCACAGGGGCGTGCACAAGAGTAGTTGGCTTTCTTTCGTCTCGGTCTTTGGAAGGCCAGCTTGGAGCTGAGTGCCGAAGAAGCGGCTTTGATCTTCGGCTGCTGGGCGCCAGAAATATCGCGCAAAGCTTTCGTGCTTCAACCACGATGACTGCTGCTGCTTCTGCTTCTCTTAGCAGCAGTACGTGCAAGTGACAAGCTGCAAACACTCAAACATTTCGGCTGCAAACCTGGCTGACGGCAGCAAGCTCGACAACTGCGGCCTGCTGGTGGTCCGACCACGAAACCGACAGCGCAACCGACGAAGACGACTAGTACCAAGCTGCGGCTAGCCTGTTGCCGTCGGTACAGAATTCCAAAGCGCTATTCTTCCACACTTTACTCGTACCGTCAAGGCTGTAGAACGCTGCTTGCTGAACCCGGGACCTCGCGAAGACCGGCTGCAATCACTCCTAGAATCCTCAACGGTTTGAGCGGCGAAGTGCGAACCTAGCAAGCAGAAGACAACGCCCTGTGCTTGCAATTGGCGCTCCCCTTCTCGGCTGCACTGGTTGCTGCGATGTCAAACAAAAACAAGTAGAATCAACAGACGAGCTTGCAACGGGAGTAGGCTTACTATCGAACAAAACGTGCGAATCAGCTAGACATGCAGGGATGGTCACGCGGTCTCCGTGGCTGGCATCTACAGTCGAGGCTTCGCACCAAACCGTTTCTGGAGATAGTTCGTAGCTAGGCTTCGAGAGTTCTTCGTGCAATTTGCCGGCACCTTTCTTATGCGCGGTCTTTGTTCAAGCTTCGGGCCTGCGTTTTTTCTTTCCATTCGGGAAATGTTCGCAGATGCCTCTGGTGCAGAGTCCGGCAGTGCATTTTGCTTTCGGATTTGCCAATGCCTTTGGCCTAGCTGCATGTTTGCGTTACTGCTCACGGTTGCATTGCCGCTGAACTTTGCTCCCAGAGTCACCGACCCTAGGCCAAAAGCCGACACAAGGACGAGCTCTGGCTGTTGAAAGGTTGCCGTTCTAGGTCATTGGTGCTGTGATGATTGTTCGTCGTTTGTAGTCTGTTGCAGTGCTGCATGCTAATGCAAGAACTAGTTCTGCTGCTCTTGCAACTGCTTGCAGCGTCAGAACCACCACCACCGCCAGTGCCAATACGGAAATATATGCCATACGGAGAACCCTTACTGCTGCCACGACTGATAATAACGCCGTACTGCTGCCACTGATACTTCTCCCACCACTGCTGCTAGTCTTACTTGGGCTAGTGCTGCTCATCTGTCATGGCTTCTGGCGTGGCAGGCCATGTGGTGCCAAGCGCAGGCTCGTCTCGCAGACATTGGATGGCTCTGACATATTTTAGGTCATGACCTGTATCGCTTATATTGACATACGGTTTGTTGCCACAGTGTCATCAGTCATACATCGCCTCACAGTTGTCTTGCTCTTGCAGAGTTGCGCTGCGTTAGCTTTGTGTTCGTTCACTTCGAGAAGCCAGTCGTGACTGCACAAAATCAAGACCACGTCTTCCACTGTCAATACTAACATCGTGTGCAATGTGTTCTCGTTTCATTGATGCATGTGTCGTTGGTGTGCTTAACGGTTTGGCTACTTGCCAGTTGGGTTTATGGCACAGCAAGTCTTTTGTTATCCTGTCGGCTACATGTGGGTTTTATGGCTGACGATTCCCTCTCCTCAGCAAGGATGGACCCTTTGAGGGACTAAGCCCACTGTGGATTCTGTGACAAGAGACTGTCAGAGAACCGCACCCTGCCTTTGCCATGAGAAGCCGAGCTTTGAGAATCGCTTTACCGCTTGTATCCGATTATATACGGGCGTTGCGCAGTCGTGCCTGGATTGTGCGCAAGGGAACTGAATTCAGTTTGATTCTTGTTGCGTCATGCTGCCCACGTGGCGAGTGACGCTCGCAGTTAAATATTTCAGCCCGTTGATCAGTGTTTGTTCGCAGCTATGCATGCGCCAGTGCCCATGTGGTGCAAGTAATTGCAAGTATTTGCCATCGTGACGCTTAAATTTGGAGCTGCCGATGTTCACTGGAGGGTTGCGAACCGTCGGGCTATCATCAACCATCGACTACTACTCGGTTCACTTCATTTTCCAAACCCGGAACCACCCAAATGCAGAGAAAGCTCAAGCAGAACGCCTTTGGCTGACAAAGTCGGGAGTCCCAGACTAGACCCTCTAAACCCTAAGCCCTATAGGGTTTAGGGTTTAGGGTTTAGGGTTTAGGGTTTAGGGTTTAGGGACCCTAAGCGGAGAAAGCTCAAGCAGAACGCCGTTGGCTGACAAAGTCGGGAGTCCCAGACTAGACCCTAAACCCTAAGCGGCATTGTAAGCGAAGCGGGTGGGAAAAAACCCTAAGCTCAGACCTCGAATGCCATGCTGGGAGCTAGGATTAGGGGGACCCTCGGGGATATAGACCCTCTCAATAAGGTCCCTTTTAAGAGAGCCAGAAGTAGGGTTCAGAAGGGGTACCCTTTAAGGAGTACCTCTAATAATACTACCTACATGCCAGCCTTGTGTGCGAGTTTGGAGCCCCCCTGCACTCTGAGCTCTCCAGGATGGTATGGATTCGGTGCCTTTGAGGCGGCCACTGAGTTCGAGTTCTCTGAAGTGATCTCCGTTTAGAAAATGAGAGGGGGGGGGGCGGGGAGGCGA
This sequence comes from Symbiodinium sp. CCMP2456, assembly GCA_905221635.1. Lineage (NCBI taxonomy): Eukaryota > Dinophyceae > Suessiales > Symbiodiniaceae > Symbiodinium > Symbiodinium sp. CCMP2456. Next base: position 70,537 of record CAJNDV010034897.1, on the reverse strand, counting down.
ATCACAGGTTTCCGATAGCTTCGAACCCAAACTGAACCCATGTGTCAGTATACTGCCAGTCTTAAGGGGCCGCGGCTACTTGATCCCACCTGAGCCCGAGTCCTCAGGACGGGATATAGAGTAGGATTTGGGGTTGAATTCAGGCTGAAAGGTCTAAGGCGCATGAATTTGAACTTCAGGGCTGAACTGAGACGTGATCCAGCTGCCGTTTGCCTTGGGGTTTGTAGGGCTCAACTTCGAGACGGAGTATTCGGGTTTAAGGTTCGAGGGAGGACTGTGGGATGAGTTTTTCACAGGGCTTTGGCTGCGAATGGCCCGCCAGATCTCTCTCCGCTTTATCCTCGAGCATGATGCATTGTCAAGAACTAGACTATACCTGGAGACCCCAACTAGGAAATCCCGACACGTTGCAGCGCTGGGCCATAAATGCCATAAATCCTCCCTGCTCGCGGCCGCCAGTTGCCGAACTCTGGGCCCAGTCTTAAAGCACATGGGCAGTTCTCTAAATTAAGGTCCTTTTTTAGGTCCCCATTATACTACGTACGGCCCCCTTATAAAAGGGACCCTAAAAGGGACCCTAATTTAGAGAACTACCCACATGCTAGTCCTGAACCACGAGCTCCTGAGCCGCTGCATGGAAGGTTCGCGTGCATCCCGGTTTCGCAGAGTACTTGGCTTTCGACTGGCCGGGACCCCAAGTCACCCAGAAACAGAGAAAGTGCGCGTGAATGCTTATAGTAAGTATTCTTCAGGCCTCGTTGCCTCCATGTTACAGTTCGGCGAGGTAGACTAACGCTAAGATGGAGCCGGTTGCCCGCGCAGTCGAGGAAGCACCTCAAACCCCTTCTCCCTGGCGAGGCCCCAAAAAATACACAGCGGCTGCGCTGCATGATGTGGGAGTTTCCGAAAATAGGGGGTACCTTATTTTGGGGGTCCTTTTAATAAGGGTCCTACTATTTAGGGTACTATATTAGGGTCCCCTATTTACGGAAACTCCCATGTTGCATAGACTTCTGCAGCCATCGGAGTTTGTAGGTCGAGCTGGAACCCGGTACCCTGAGGCACTTCTTCCATAGCACTTCTATACTTGGGCTTCGCACATGGAAGATTCAGGGACTGGTTGTACCCAAAACCCGCTGCCGGAAACCCTAGACTGTTTTTCACACATAATGTTGAGAAGACACAGGTCCTCCCTCAGGCAGCCACGAAGTCTTCCACACCCTGACCTTGCCTGATCTTGCTTGGAGAAATGTGCCCGAATATTCGGTGCACGGTTTCAGGAGTGACCGGATTCATGGGCCAGGGTACCTGTCTTGACTCTTGACTGGCTGTATTCTCAGCCTCCTGTCAGACTTGACCCCAGCGAGGGAGTACTCGCTAGATCCTATACCCGACTCTCGTCCATGTTTTTTCTGGCCTGCCTGCCTAGCGCTGAGAACCGCAAAGACGCTCACTGAGGCATGAACCGCGGCCGGACCGCCGCGAGCCGTGGGCAAGGCAGCCTCAGACTTGCATGAGATTCAGCCTGTGTCACACTCACGAAACGGTTTTGTCATGTATGCAGCTTCACTGCTGCGAGGCGTGTTTCTTTGCGTGGAGTTCCTGTGCTGTCCTCTGATATTGTCACGATTGCGTGCTTTCTTCGAAACCACCAGCATTTTAGCCGTACTGTTTTATCCGAGCCTTTACATGAATCGTAATGTCCTACAACCGTATACTGTGGAGACCCTCTAAAATCTGAGACTCTGAAGACCTAGCGCAGATCTGCTGGGTTTTCAAGGGGCGTCATTCATAGCATCTTGCAGCCTGATCTGGTGGTGGCATGTGTTGAACTGTTCTTGTTGTCGGTAGGTTTGCTGGTTGCTAAGGTATGCACAAAGCTGCAGTGTCCGTCGCGGGCTAGGTATCTTTGCAAGCCCCTGCCGTCCTGAAACACCCCTCGGGGACAATCTAGGTATGAGATGGTATGAGCATATATGTATCAGCGTACCAGCCCCTGCCAGAGCGTACATTTGCATGTCGAGATCCCTCCACGCTACAAAGAAACTCCAAGTGAAGAGGCTGTTGCAGATGCTTGTAGAGATCAACCTCCGTCGTCTGGAGCACAGCTGGAGCATTTCGGTTATGATGGACCTCGTTTTGGTAATGGTTGAGCTTCGGAAACTGTCGCGGGGGGTGGGGTTCCTGGCTGCGAGCTGGGTGGTTGGATCCATCTCTGGGTTTGGGCTTGTGTTTTGGACAAGGATGTTTTTTCGTGGCACAAGAACGCAGGTACGAGCACGATATGGGACAGCAAGCAGCGCACGAGGTATCCAATGCAAAAGCATCTTGCCTGGGTGGAGCTTCACGCTCCACACCCCAAAGTCTAAGCTTTTCATTAAGGCAGACGTGGGTGCCCCTGGTGGTTTTGGGACATTCTAGCTTCATGCCTTGCCGGGAGGCAGTCTACTTTTAAATATGGTGTTGCCATTACCATGATGATGATGATCATCATCATCATCATCATCATCATCATCATCATGGGTCTTTTGCTGTCAGTATCAATGTTTCTTATCATGCTGATCAATACCGTCATGATGCCCGGGTGCGCTTTAAGCTTCGGGCGGGCAGTCTGAGCACAATTCTGAATATTTCATGCAAGGTCCCAGGTTCGGTTGGAACTGTGCGAACTAGACACCGACGCACTTTTGCTGCAGTACTTTCATGCCCCTGCACTTGCAATCCAAAGGGTCAAACGACGGCGGTGATATTTACGATCGCGTGTATCGGACTGTGAGGCAGGAGTATCATCTGCTTGCTTGACGATGTCGTTGCAACTGGAGTTGCTGACCGTGACCATCAAGACACTTCCCAAAACAAAAAAAGTGCTGAGCACCTTACGAAATTTGTGGCCGTCGTTGATTTTTGCTTTTCGAAGGTGGGAAAGACTGTCACTTCAACAGTCAGGAGGTCCACTACGTTCTTGGGGGGATGTAGGGTATGCGATGGTCAAGGGCTAAGGCTGGCAAGTTGTCCCAGGCTTTGCGGCCCTGACTTTGGAGCCCCAAGCTTCGTGCAAAGCTGCTCACTTCACACCTACATCATCCACACCCTACTTCCCGCCGGGCCGGGACATAGTTTGGAAGCAGCGTTGGATGCACATGGCTTTCGAGCCGAAGCAGAATCGGCATTCTTGCTAGGGAGCGCTCGAGGTCAAGGTAAACACAAGTGTCCCAGCAATGCTTTGTATGGCTGCAAGAGTGCCTGCCTCGTCTCCTTCTTCCCGTAAGCTTTCGTCTTTGTGTTCTGAGCCTACGCATTATGCATTGTCATTCTCACGATTGGCACGGCCAGGTTGGGATCACCACTCCTCCGACAGCAACCATCTCATGTTGGGTAATTAGGCTGCGCCACACAAAATCGAAATTTGAGTAGCATTACCGCTGGAATCCTGGAAGCCAACTTTTATAAGGCTGGGCACCACCACCTGCCGCACTTTCTGCAAGACGCCTTGAGGAAGGCCGGGGCAGGAAAGAACGGGAGAAGTCTAATATAGGGGCCTTAGAAATCACCCAAAACCCTATTCTAATTATTAAGGCCCCTACATTAAGGCCCTCGGGAAGGCACAGGGTTTCAGAGGAGAAGATGGGGGCTGCAGGGCTTTGGGGCGAGAGGGGTCGAGCGTGCCGGATTCGCTGGGGTGAACGGCATGCATCACGTTTTTTTTTTTCGGTGGCCACAGGTGGATAAACTTGGTTTCAATGTTAATGGACATTTCTGGCATGCCTGGTACGTCATATGATTTCGGACACAGATCAACCAAAACAGAAAGCATGTTGAACCCAAACCTGCAAACCTATACCCTAAACCCTTGTGCGACACAGTCAGCTAGACGGGTGAGAAGAAGGTTTTTGGGTTTGGGGATATAGTTCCTAAGATGGGCCATTCAAAAGCCCGGCTACAGAAGGTGTTTCCTGTTGGGCACTGTGTGCAAGGCAGCTGGGAACCACCACCGCCAAAGAGGCCTCGCGGACGTCTTTGCATACTGGTTGATCTTGGCATGCGCCAGATTTTCTAAGGTTGCCCAACATATGTGTTGTTTCACCCCACTGCTAGCTAGATTAGCCGATGGGGGTTTGGAATTTGTACAGGTCCACTGTGGTACCTTGACACCCACGTGAACGCAAGCCCCAAGTTCTCGTTGCGTTAGAACCGAACAATGCAGCCATACTAGCACATGTACGCAATGCCTTTCAGCATGCAAACATCCACAGTGCCTAAGTCCAAGGCTGAATTCAAGACTGCTGCCATTTGGTACGGCAGTCACCGAAATGATTGGCGACCGACGCATTGCACCATCACCATTACCTCCCCGTCATCACCATCACACCACCATTCAAGCGCAACTGCAGTATAACTTTCCAGCCTTCGTCCTGACTCGTTTAACTTTTTCTGTTTTTTTCTAAGGAGCTCCTGGCGAACATTGAAGCAGTGCCCTCCGGCCCAGCTGCCGCCCGAGGATGCTGAGGCGCTGAGGGGAGCCCTCGGGGATAAAATGCTGAAGCAGACGAGAATCCACTTTCATTTCCGTAATCCACCGTTAAAATCTCAGAACATACTGTTAAACTGCTATTAAAATAAGATGATATAAGATACCAGAATGTAGAAAGTTGTCGGTGGACGGCTTCATGAGGTGATAAGGCCTTGCCGTCCCACAAGACAGAAGCAAGTCAGCTCGTCTTTGGCAGTCTGCCGGACTGTGCTGCGCCCTAGCTCTTTAGGATGAGAATTGTACTTCTGTCAGTTTAGGAAGTCAGCTGTTGCCTTTGGCAGAGGGACGACGTGAAGTGCACGGCTGCAAGTAGTTGTCAATTCGCCGCCGTAAGGCAACAGTATGAAGGTTGACTGGAATTGCCAGAATCCGAATCGAGGCCTGTGTCTTTTGTACCAGAAACATGCAAGACTTGGGGAACTCGACTTCTGGGTCCAGGGCTTCGGTTGCCGAAGCACGAAGCAAAAAAGCATCGAAGTCTATGTTGTGTGCGAACTCATGTGGTGCGTTTTCACACTGGTAGGTCCAGGGCTTCGCTTACCGAAGCACAAGACAAGCCGCCTCATACCCTGCAGTAGATCCTCAGCCTTGTATCCAAGGTAACCTGAACTATGCCCCAACACCTTCATCCCCTCGGCACTCCCGCAGCCCCAAAATCCTTGCATCGCTAAGACCATAAAACAAAACTGTCCCAGTCCGCGTACAAACCAAAGATGCACCAGCCACCTGGAGGATTTGACATGCACCTTCAGCCTTCTTTGTCCAGAGGAAGGCCAGGCCCAAGCAGTCAATCGAACCACCAACGTGCCGTCAGCCGTACTATTCAGAACAGTGATGCTGCAGTGATGCCAGTAGTCGTTGTCCTACTCGCACTTGTGCGCGTCGATGTTCTCTTAGTCGTTGTCGCCTTCGCAGTGGTGGTGGCGTGGTCCTAGAACGAGGAGGAGCAGGAGGTGGAGCGCCAGAAACAGCGGCGGCAGAGGCAACAGCAAGAACAGCAACACCACCATCAGCCACTGCAACAACAACAACGACGACGACGACTACTACTACTACTAGTACTACTACCGCTACCGCTTCGTTTTCCTGCCACCACCTCAGGAACCATGCCCGAAGCTTGTCAGTCCTCAATGCACGAGCTCACGGAGATCGTGCAGCAGCAGGTGCGGTGCCATGTGACGTTTCAGAGCGAGGGTCGACGACAGCAACGCCACCACAGCATCGCGAGACTGGATACACATTTTGCATGTCTTCCTATCAGGGTTTCAAGTTCTCTTAATTCTTTCATGGACCACAGTGCAGAGCTCGGGCCTCATAGAGGCACACAGGGTAAAGGGCTTTGTTGGCTCCAGATTCTTAGGAGTCGAGTCGAGTCAGTTCGCCTAGACTGGTGTCTGTGCTTCCAACCAGGTTTGTAGGCCAAACCTGGCCCCAGTCCCACGATTACATGACTACAGTCCAAATTTCTAGAACGAGTCGTTGCTTCCGGCATGGGCAGACCTCCCCGCTCCTCACGCGCATGCGCTTCCACTGCCTCCGCCTGGGTCTGAGCTTTCAGCCCGTGCGGTTTCAGCTTCAATCCTCGAGGCAGTGTAGTAACAAGCAGTCAACAACATCGGAGATGATGCTTTCAGACCACAGTCTGAGGGGCGGCTACTCTGTTTCTGTTCCGGCATGAACAGCTGGTAGGTGAGAGCAATGCCGTCTAGTTTACAGCATCACGGCAAGCAACCACATCAGAAGCCTCGGCGCAGATTGGTCATTCCCCGGTAGTGCTTCGCTGAATTTTGTCTAGATTCCCCGAACAGCAAGCTTTTCGACCCCGGAAATATTCAAAATCCTAATACTAAAACCGTAAGCCGTCAACCCTAACTCCGTCCGCTCCCCTTCCGGGCTGTGCTCTTCTGCGGTCCGTGGAAAACAAACTGCTTGCAGGTTACATGCTGGTTCCAAGGTCCTGCTTGACCCGGGAGTAGTACGGCACAGAGAGAGAGAGGGACAGAGAGACGGACCCGTGTGCCCTAGAGAATGAACAAACCGACGCGAGAACACAACTGCCCCACCACATGGGCATTGCTTCACTGGAGCACCAGTTTTTGTTTACAGCCGAGCCCCACCCCTACGAATCAGGGATGGGTGCGTCGCATGTGATTTGGTCGTAGACTTCCCGGGCCCAGATCTGACGTTGCAGCACTACTCGCCTGCTGTGCGGATCCCTGGACATTCGTTGTCAAGGAGATGGTGATCGTATGCAATCAGATACAGCGGGCTTGGTTCACCATCAATGATGAAAGTGAGTCGTTTCACGGTAGTCGAACCATTTTCGCAGGGCTAGCAATAACACCGGAAGTTCCTGCGGGATGTCAGCCAGGCTACAGCTTGGACTCTGTCTAAGAACATATCAAGCAGAAGTAGATGGCCGAGTGCAGGCAGCAATTCGAATAATCAGAGCAGTCACTTCAGGCTCGGCCGATAGACTCAGGTTCAACATGATTCACCGAAGCTAAAGCCGGAACCTTGCACAGTCATATTTGGCAATTTGCGACCTCCAAGTGTCAAGTGTCAACTATTCTTGAAGCCGAACCCCCTGTCCGAGTTCATGGTCAAGCTTCCGGAACGCTGCCCGCACTGGGCTGCGATCGAGGAAGCCACCGAGGACCCAACCATCTCAAGATTGACACATGCCATTCGCTATACTTGCCCTTTAGGATTTCCTTACGAACATGCAAAGACCAATGAGTGCATAGCACTGTCATGCCCATGTTCTGACTGGAGGTTCCTGTACAAAGGTTAGGTGGATGTTCTGGGAACAGGCGAGGCTTGGACTGTTGTACTAGTGCTACAGCTACTTCTCCGCGTTCAACTCCTCTTACTGTACAGGGATGTAGTCGTAGCAGTAGTTGTCTTCGTCAGTAGTCGTAGTCGTGGTAGCAGTTGCCGTCGCCGTGGTGGGGGAGGGGTTGACGCTACTACGACGATGACTACCAGCGCTACTGCTGTTGCTACTACTTACGACGACGACGACGACTACTACTACTTCTACTACTACTACCACCAGAAGTGCAGTCATGCCGACTGGCAGCCTGGCCTGGTATTGCTTAGATCGGGGAACAAAAATCTGCTCGGCCATGAAGGGGTTGCGCGCATCCCGGCATTCCGGCTCATGCACACCGCTGCATCGGCTCATGAGCTCCTAACGGCCGCGACACCCAAAAAGAGCCGCGAAGCGGTCGGAGCGGCATGTCTTGAAGCGTCTCCGGGACAGAAGCTTGAGACTGAGGGGGTTGGTCGTTCCTTTTGGCGGCATCTGGCTGTATCGTGCTGATTCGCAATGTTAATGTTCCATGACGCAACAACATGTTCCGGACGAGAGCTTGAGAAGCTCATGCAGCTTCGTGGGCAGGTCGAGCCTTGGGGACTCGAGCTGTGAGTTCGGGGCGGCAGAATAGTTCTTCAAGGCTGTCGGAGGCTGTAGCTGTATTTTTCACGATCATGCTGGCAGCCAGGTCTCACCTGGCGCGATGTCCTTGCTCATTGAGCCTCTGAACAAGGCGCCTGCTTGGCGGCATCCTGAACTTCATGACCCGGCATGACCCGACCCATGAAGCTGCAATCCAGGGTTGCATGTCCGGACACAGCGGATCTCCCTTCACACTCAGCGCCACTGCCCTCGCTCACTCTGAAAATCAGAAGACCAAGAAGCTCGCTTTGTGGGGTAGACCTGCAGATTCGAGCCCACCTTTCGGCAAGCACCGAGGATCATTGAGTTTTACTGTGAATTTGTAGTGTGCAGGAGAGAGTTTCCACCTCCCCCCTAGAGTCCTAAAGGCCTCAATGCCTTGCACCTGCTCCTCTAGCCCTCTTCTCGTCAGCAGAATCGAGTGGCATGATGAGGATGAGGGATGATGGTGACAATGTGCATGCAAAGAGAATCAGGTGTGATTCTTGTAGTCATGAACATGACGCTTTGTGGAATCCATGCTTCTTATCACTCTATTCCGCGTTTGTGCCTCTACATGTTGCTGCTGACTTTTCCTTGGCCGACATCTTCCGACCATAACACTGACCGAAGAGCAGTCTTGGTTCCCCCTTGAACGAAAGCCCGGGAACTCGCATCAGCCGGCCGTGTTCAGAAAGTCGCACACATACTGGCCCCGTTGATGACGAAGTCCCTGACACGGGTACGGCCGCGGTGTATATAGTTGCAGAAATCTGAGGCGAAATGTCTTGAGTTCTTAACTTCTTACCCTTGGGGATGGCCGTTTGGCCCAACCGTTTGCATGTGTGTGCACATATCTATGTATGTATGTATGTATGTATGTATGTATGTATGTATGTATGTATATATATATATATGTATGTATGTATGTATGTATATATATATATACTTATGTCTACACACATACATGCATGCATGCATGCATGCATGCACGCATGCATACATGCATACATACATGCATACATACGTACATGCATACATACATACATACATACATACATACATACATACATACATGTGTACATGTGTGTATATATATATATATATATGTATGCATGTATG
>CAJNDV010034897.1:33666-48138 GCA_905221635.1 Symbiodinium sp. CCMP2456 | reverse complement strand
AGTAGGAGTAGGAGTAGTAGTAGTAATAGTAGTAGTAGTAGTAGTAGTAGTAGTAGTAGTAGTAGTAATTGTGTTGTTGTTGCTGCAGTTGTTGTTGTTGCTGTTGCTGCAGCAGCCGCAGCACGACGAGTAGGAGGAGGAGTAGGAGGAGATCTGCGAGTGGTCGTACTAGTACCAGTAGCACACTGCTTCCTGTCCTGACATGAGCTGAGGGGTGGAGGGGCGGGCATAGCTGAAGACCCCTTTAAACAAAATCAAAGGAGGGAGTGTAGCAATAGTGCCCCTGCTAACTGGTAGCAACTACTTTGTCAGTTTGTATTGCCTATGAACTTACTTGACGCGCCTACCTGTGCTACTGCATATGCCACTGCCACGTTGCTGCTGCTGCTGTTAGGATGCAACGGCGACGACAAGCAGCAGCATAGACTGCAGGAGCCGCTGTGCATTGCAGGCTCAATCCTGGCGAGCATGACGGCTTGGCAAATGTTGCTGGGAGCTCAAAGAACGGCCAAGAGGCACGTTGGCGCTCGAGACCTGGGTTCCTGGATCAACGCATCGGGTAGATTTTCTGGCGTACTGGGCTTTGGACCTATCGGCAGCTGCGTTAGGACAAACTAGGGAGGGTTCGCTTGCTTGGTCATGAGGATGTGTGGGGTTGGAGCGTAGGTATGGAGTGAAAGGACCCTGCAAAGTCCGCATGTGCCATTCCAGCATTTGCGGTGCACCTGCGCATGTATACATTGTTATGAGAGTGCGCAGTGTGGTCTGTGAGGTCAAGGAAGCCCTGACGGAGCATTTGAGCCTGCAGTCTCACTCTTGGTGGTTCCGCCTCTTGCCTGAAATTCTTGTCTGAAAGCAGGGCTCGGGGATTTCGGAGTAAGGAACAATGGTACCATGGGGCGGGATGTTTAGAGTTACAGCAGCTTGTAGCAGAGTGTGACAGATTCCATTCCTCCCATTCCAACAGCACCATGGAAACATTGGTACCTTCGTGGTTGCTGCGGGCATAAAGCTTAGTGAAGCATGGTTGCCCAACGCATGCTACGGAAGTTTGGTTGTGCCGTCGGGCCGGCAGCGCCTTCGAAGTCGTCCGAGGCTTTCCATTCACGGAAGCCAAAGAATCTCTGACCACGCCCAATCCGGGGTTTCACGCGTGACTCATGTCAAGGAGAGAGGAGCTAAGGCTACGTGACCTAGTTAGGCATTTGCACCTGCAACAACCTCCAAGACCCCAACGATGCTGGAGAGTTTTCTGCATCTACCCGACGAGCCAAAGCCCCGACCCTAAGCTCGTGCTTGCTGAGAACAAAACTGGATCCTGTCGCTGATCGCCAGCCTGGCTGGTTTGCCAGTCGTGCGGAACCCAGCCAACGGACCTAGCAGCTCTCGGAAGGATGTCTGTACACTGTAGACATAGCAGACATCGCATAGCACGGGTCTCAGAAGTTGGGTTCGTATTGCTCAAGCCCAAGCTGGCTGTGCGGACTGTCTGGGGAGCATGGAATCGCACGGGAAATCCAGAGAGAGCGAGAGAGTGCTTTTGTACCAAAACGAACCAAAAAGCGCAGACAACACGGGTTCCACAGTTCCACCAGCAGCGGGGCTCTATACACTTTACACACCCACGCTATTGGTGCCTTATTGCGAGTCACTGTCGGGCGGAAGTCGGTCTTTGACGGTTCCTTGACAGGAGGTCTTACGGCTGGTGCAACCGACACACACACACACACACTTGGAGAGATTCTGGAGTTTATGTCCGTGGACTTTTACAAGCATCAACTTGCGGGAGAGATCCCATGCACCGTGCAGAATCAGTGGAAACCAGACAAGTTCGGCACATGTTCAGGCGATGCTCGGATGAGACATATCAGAAACACCGCGCTCCAAAACGTCGTTGGGAAGTCCTGTTGTTGACTGGTTGCAAAAGCTGGTTATGTTTATTCTTTGTCTGTGTCGAATGGTATACCTGAAGTATCCTTTGCTGCTCATTTTTCTTACTCTGGGTGTTCTTGCATATGTACCTAGTTCCTGCTACATTTTCAGATTGCTTGCCCCCTAAACCGCACGATCTGGCACACCTCAAGATCTTGTAGTGGGTTTAGGGTTTAGGGTTTTGGGTTTAGGAGTGCACCGCCAGAGTTGAGGCAAGCTCAAAGCATGATGATGCTTCCTTGATGCACCTTGAATCGAATTGGGAGTTTCAGAAAATAAGGGGGTACCCTTATTTTGGGGTCCTTATAATAAGGATCCTACTATTTAGGGTACCATATTAGGGGTCCCCTATTTTCGAAAACCCCCAATTAGTTCGTTCAGTCCTCCGCACGGTCGACTATCTCTTCGGAGCGTAAGTCATTTGAGCAAGGGTAGCATGCGTTCCGCCTTGGCAGCTGGCGCTTTCTCGTCGGCACAGGACATCAAGTCAGCTAGTCTATTGTCATGAGGTGACTGGACTGCGCTTGTGTGTGGTCGTGCGACAGCAAGTTGCTTGAGAATTGGTAGACATATGTTTCGCAGCTTGGGCATTGAGACTTTGGCGGGGTTTGGCAATGTTTGGCATCGGGAACCCTTCGAAGATACAACATATTATTTAGCATTCAGTTCTATAGCTTTGCTCCAATCTGATGTTCTGCCGGCCAGTGTATTCTTCCTGACAAGCCGTACAAACTATGTCAGTAGATTATTTAGCGGCTTTAGCGTTCAATTCTGTTGCTTTGCCCCGGTTTCATGTTCTTGTGGTCAGTGTATTCTGCCATGACGAACCTTACAGACCTATGAATGGCAGTAGACTATTTAGCGAATGTAGCGTTCAGTTCTGTAGCTTTGCCCCAGTCTGATGTTCCTGTGGCCACTGTATTCTGCCTGACAAACCTTGCAAACTTGTATATGATACAAATAGGCTACATAGGTACTCAGATTGGTATGAATACACCAAGCCCCAGCTCTTGTCATGCAGGTGCATGTGCACGATTGTTCTGGCATACGATTCCTCATTGAAGCCTCTTTGACAAACGCCGTCCCTGCCGAGATCGGTCATGGTGCACCCACTTTACCCCAAAGCTGATGTCCGGGCCCCATGGAGGTAAAGACGAGCGGGTTTAGGGTTTAGGGTAGCTTTCGGGGGTTGGTCGGGGGATCGCATAAGCTTTGGCCACACCACCGCCTCGCTGTCCCATTGTATGTTGTTTTGATGATGTCTTTGTGCTATGTTGCGTCAAGAGAATGACCCGACAAATGCTGCAAAACCCCCAAAGCAGTTGCGCGTTGTCTCAGGCCTGGGAGCATTCCTTTGCCTCCTTGCTTGGGCCGGTACCCGGCGGTCAGGTGCGGGGGATTCAGAATTCAACTGGAAAATCTTGTCCGGGCTTGGGGGATTCAGTGTATGTGGGGTTTGCTCAGAGGGGCGAGGTCCGAGATGGACATGAAAGTTAGCAACCCGATGCAGCCTATCTCGTTATAGTTCTCGCGAAATCGGCGAAGCACCGAGATTCAACGTAGTTCTCCAAGCCGCTCCGGCATGTCATGTTCAGGCATGCAAGCGGGAAAAAGGTAGAGTTACCACTGCGAATCGTACAGGTTGGGATTTTTAGTTCGACACGAAGCTGTCCTCCAGGTTGTATTTACGTACCCCTGCACTGCTTGTAGCGGCCGTGTACGGTGTTCCACCGCGCGTTCGTTGTTGCTGCTGCTGCTGCTGCTGCTGCTGCTGCTGCTGCTGCTTTTGCCGTTGCTGCTGCTGCTGCTGTGGCGGATGGGGGTGCTGCTGGTGCTTGTGCTGATGACTATTGAAATCACCGCGGTTTCTACCAGCTACTATTCGATAGGTTCTCTGTCCATAGTGGACGATATGTGGGGCGACGATGACGACGACTCATTGTATCTTTCTGATTCTACGTGCTATTGGTTGCGGGCCCCTCAGCCAGGATATCTTGGCAGCGATACCGGAGGATCTAGCAGGAGGGCACGCGACCCAGCATGATTCCAAAAGCTTGCAGACAGTGCTGACAGCAAACCTCACTAAACAACCAAAGCGTAGCAACTGAGTACCTGCTACAAGCAAGCACTTTCACGCTTCAGGACGGGTAGACTGGTCTGATTGCTGTGTCTCGTGTATATACGTAGGATTCCCAAGATCGGTCTCATGCAGGCTCTTGCAAGCCTCGGCCTTGTAGACTTGAGGCACAAAGGGAGCAATGTTCGACACCCTGAGAGCCGTCACTTTTACTCCATTGAACATTTACATCGCGCCTGCCTCGTCTGTCGCGCGACATCCTACATTTGCCCCGAATGAAGAGCCTGTGAACGTCGCAAACCTTCCTGGTCATTGAAACCTTCCTGGCCATCCGTCCACTGCGACGACGACTAAATCCAACCTCGTAGCAAAGCTACCATGTCCCAGCCCTGACTCCCATTCAGCCTTGCGCAGTGCATTTGGCGGCCCCCCAATGCCATCAGAAACATTCAACCTGTAGATGCTAAAATCCGCATGCAAAAAGACCCGCAACACTTGCACCATCCTAACCCTAAACCCCTAACCCCTACACTACGGCCCTGTATAAATAAACCCTCGTAGTATTCCTTGTAGAGCCCTTTTCGAAATGTTGGTATAGTAAAGTAATAGAATAGTATCTAGTAGTATGTAGTAATATCTAGCAGTATCTAGCAGTATATATATATATATATATATACGTATGTATGTATGTATGTATGCATGCATGTATGTATGTACGTATTTAATGTAATGTAATGTAATGTAATGTAATGTAATGTAATGTAATGTAATGTAATGTAATGTAATGTATTGTAATGTAACGCAATGTAATGTAATGTCATGTCATGTCATGTCATGTCATGTCATGTAATGTCATGTAATGTGATGTAATGTAATGTAATGTACTGTAATGTAATGTTATGTAATGTAATGTACTGTACTGTACTGTAATGTAACGTAATGTATGTATGTATGTATGTATGTATGTATGTATGTATGTATGTATGTATGTATGTATGTAGTAGATCGTCATATGTGTATATATATATATGTTTCTATGTATGTATGTCTATATATATATATATATATTTATTTATATTTATATATCGCATTCCAAAGCCCTGGAGCTCAGGGCCTGCCAGGCCTGCACCGTCCGCAACCTTCAGGTCATGGCAGCGCCAAGCTTAAAGACTGTATGGTTTACTGTAGGTTTTTGTTAACGGGTTTTAGGGTATAAAGAGCTTTATGATGCAGGTGTGTCAGGGCTATTTCGTTTTAGGTTTAGGGTTTAGGGTCGAATGGCGACGGCACATAGGCCTTGAGCTTTGGGATTGCACTGCTCGAACGTTTTAGGTTGCAGGTGATTTTGAGTTTGGTGAGTTCGGGTTTCTGTCTAAGACGCATTTTGACCAATTGCATGTGCACATGGCACGTCCTTATTTTTGTCTCAGCTTCAAACAGAGCGGCTTTGCTTCTTTGGTGCATTGGTTTTTGTTTCACGACCGGTTGGATTGTGAATATAGGGTGTGCTTGGCTACTTGCTAAAGTTTCCTGTCTTGTGCATACAGGCCGTGTGGCCTCGCCATTCCATTTTCTCGGGGCGCGGTTCCGTTCGGTTGGTAACTCTTTCGGGTATGGTCTGCAGGTCCGAACAAGCCGATGTCCAGAGGATCTCAAGAGTTGTGTGTCTGAGACACAGGTCGGGGCCAGGTCGCTCGGAATCTTAGGCGCCAAGAAAGCAAGGAATCTGACTTCTCACCCAAACGAAGGTTAGGATCCGAGTCTCGGTTTGTGGCTCTTACTCAGCGGCAGTCTTCAAATAAATCGTTTTGGAGGTGTATGGGTGTGTAAGTTGTGCAGATGCCGTTTTGGGCTCTGAGGCTGGACATGGCTAGACAAGAGTGACTATGAAGGGTGTGGGAGTCGAGGGGGTTTAGTTTTTACGGTCTAAGATTTGGGCTTCAGCTTAGTCTCCGCAACAGTGGAGCATGGGGGGGCCGTCTCGATAGTTTGTGCACCCGAACCGTCCACCCAAGACTTGGGCAAAGGAGAGCGTCCTCAAGCCTTCAAAGGTGCAGCCTGCCATCGGCTCGGAAAATGTGGATCCGGCAGGCACTAGAACGCCTTAGACCCGCAAACTGCAAGAAGCCATGCCGCATGTTGAAGATGCTTTACTTTGCCGGATGACTGTTGTGAGCTTAGGAGCGAAGGTCAGGCAAGGATGGTTATGACGGTTGTATTTCTTAATTTCGTCGAAGGATCGAAGGTTTTGCTTGGCCTCCACTGCTCCACCCAGATCTAGCATTGCGGTGCTGGGTAATTTTCTTGGTGGCAGGTTCCATTCGCATCTTCTTCGACAGTGTGATTGTCATGGACAATCCCCATGCCAAAATCAGGACTCGAAACCGTGGGATTTGTAATAGAGCGCCAAGCTCAAGCACATCCGCGACTTGCGTTCGACTTTCAACTGTTCGTCTGCCGCAGGATTTACCCACGAGTCTTGGAGGAATTGTGCAAGGAGGTGGGGTGCATGAGTTGTGACGGATTAGGGGGCACCGTAGCTGCGGAAGATTCTGGGGACTTGCACTTCTAGGAAAGCCATGGCAAACACCTGCCTGATCGTTTTGGGCTATTGGAAGCACGTGCCGACTGCCTATAAGGGACTTGTCGTTTGGTCCGGTGAGAGCCTCTGGTATTCCCTCCCTGCTCATACTGAACAGAGCCAGACCTCTCCCGACGCCACCAAACACCGCTTGCCGCAGCCTCTCTCGACAGCAAGTGCGAGGTCGACCCACGAAGCTTCTACCCTTGGGACACTGGTACCGGTGAGCTCCAGGCCACTGCGCTTGCACAGCTGCAAGAGTTTATCGGCGAGGAAGTAAGCTCAGGCAATGCAGGCAGAGTGTGTAGATGGAAATCCAGGTGCAGATTGAAAGCCACGGAGCATTCTGTCAGAGTACCGGGGTTCCGCGAGCATTGCGATTTCTTTGCTTTGGGTGGGGCCTCTCTTGAAGTGTCTTCGACATGTTTCGACCACTTCGGCTTTGCTGACCTTGCAGTTTTCATAGGAGACTGCCTTCTCAATCGTTCATGTTCGGACTCTCTCACGTGACGATGCAACAGAAATGCAGGGTCGTTCCACGATCTATCCCTGGCGCAACAAGCAGGTTGCGACCCTCCATCGCCATGCGTCTGAGCTCTGTGCTCGGCAAATGGACTGGCAAATGGCTGTTGGCAACATTGGTGTCTTGTGGTTGCTTCTTCGGCCGGAGTGTCCGAACGATAAAAATGTCAAGTTTGACGTAGCCACGTCGGCTTTGGAAAGGCAGGGCTGTCAGCTGCTATGATACATAATGAGCTGTTGCAATGCCTCTCATAGTCTCATAGCACGTACAGTATTATGGCGACTGTGTCGGCACAGGCGTCAACAAGACTCCAAGTGGCCCGTCCTGCAACATCAAATACATGCCAGAGAATAGACCCACAGGGTGCACATGACCTACTTGTACATCCAAGCACCTAGCAAGAAGTGGTCCAGACAAGCTCATGTCTTCTTTGTCTCAGTGGCCGACTTCTCCTTAAACGGCACGAGTCAGGCGAGTTCATCCTCGAGTGCCAGAGCTTACCCTTATCCTGCTGTCCCCAAGCAACGTAACAGTCCTGGCATGCCACAAGCCAACAAAACCGAAAATTGCTAGGCTGTACAGCACTTGGAGCAAAGGGCGCAGCCATGATGCCAAACTGGGATGAGTTTGGGATCTAGGAACCGAACCCAACTCTTCCAGGCTCGCACCAGGAATTCCGATCACGGCGATTTGCCAGGAGCACGCCATGGAAGATTCAATGGTCAAGGTCGGGTTGGGTTTTGATGGAAGTCTTATTCTCAAAGCTCGTCCCTTTGCATGCTGGTAGGTTAAGGGCCAACTAGACCTCCACAGAGTTGACGTGCATCTAGTTCGAAGCGACACCGAGTCAAAGTCTACCACGTCCAAGCTGGTCACATGCCGAACACTGAAGTAGCATGCCATTTCGGGCCTGGTGTTTCTACTCAGTTTCCTGGCCCTCAGGGTCTCGCGTCCCAGCTCCGACTACATCTCCTACATCCAGACCCGTGCCAGGTCGGTGACGAGGTGCTGCAGATAACTCCACGGCACCCTATGATGCGAAACACGGAAATCGTCGGGCGGCCCAGAGAATACCAAGACTGCTCCATGCCAGATTCAGTGTCCGATTTGTTTGCAGCATGGTCTTGCGGAAGCCCTTTCCGAGGATTATGAAACTGCTACATCGTGCACTCAGTTCCGGGGTCGCTCTAATCTCACGCCGCGCGACTCGCTTTCCCACGCACGTTTCCGTAGGTCGTTGCGCCACGCTTCAGGGCAGCCGTCGGTGCGAAGGGTTTAGCGGAGTTTAGCGATGCAACGTCGAAGGGTTCTTTTGAACCGGGGGAAGGGCAGGAAATCGGAAAGCCTACTCCTGCTGCTGCTACTACGACGAGGAGTACCCAGTCTTTCGTCAAGTTCCTTTCGTCCGACCCAATCTGGACGAGTCACTTAGGGTCTGTGGTCTGCTGACTTAGCACCAGGTCGTCGAGATCGACCCCTGGGCGGTTCGTTCTGCTGATGTTTTGGAAGAGGACCTTCGAGAAAGGGCTGCCGGGTTTCAGCAGAAGCCCAGAACGACAAGGAATCACAACTTCTCGATTCCCATGCGTTTAGCCGGAATTCCATGATCAAACTATGATTTGCTGTGGTGTGTAACACGCAGCCCGAGCCCAGCCTCGACGTTCCTAAGCCTTAGGCCCTACATCGACCCTAAACTAAACCCTTCGCCCCAAAGTTTCAGAACACTACTCTGCAATGCGGGCTCGTCCTTGCTAAGTAGGAAGCAAAACAAGTTTCAGAACGAAGCCCTGTGGCCCGGCCTGACAGACTTGTCTGCCACTTTGTCACTACACGAGTTTGGAAGAGTCATTACTTTGTGAGGCATCAAACCTTGGGATTTCGTAGGTTCAGATTTGGCCTTAGATGTAGTGTTCGGGATCTAAGGTTGAGTTTCATCCCCCCCCCCAGAGGTGTCTAGGGGCTTGGGAAACATCAGGAGCGCTACCCTGCACGGTGGACGGGCTGGAAAAAGTCTCGCGAGCGCGTACGCGCGGCCCTCGGGTTTTTTGAGCCTCTGGATCTTGAGGGCTTTTGGGTCGGTGCTCACTGGAATCTTCACCTTGACGTGAGGCTGGTGAACCACGTGGAATTAATTACCCATCATGAGTTTCAGTATCAGTATCAGTACCAGTTTGTCATGACAACCTTGATATTGTTTCAAGTGCTGTTTTCCATCAGCAGTAGTATGATCGTTTCGTTGTTTTGAACCGTGGCTTGTTCATCGGCCGCGCCACTACAGGGCTGGGTCTAGCAGAATAGCTGTGCCAGCTTTTACTGCATCGCATGTGAAACTTCAGTGAAGGAGGCGGCCAAAGGAAAGTTAGCTTAGCTTTCATACTTGTAGGCACTCGTTTCGGAGCTTGTTCCACCTGCGGATCAACAGAACCATCGCGTGACATTGCACAAGCCTAAGCCTTCTCAGTCTTGCACTATGCAGCTCAACGGAAAAGCCAACGCCAAACAGATGCCTGGATCCGCAGACACTGCCATGACATATCAAGGCTTTGTGCAAGACAAGGGCAGTGCAGAGTTGTAGCAACTGCTCAGGTGAGGTGCTGTCCTTTACAACAGGATCTCCGCCTTGCTCTCAGTGGCTGCAGGCTTGACAAGATCTAGGACATTTTCAGGTGCGTAGTTACCGTTATAGGAGCCTTATAGAAGGTCTATATACCTTCTGGAAGCCTTATAGAAGCCCTATATACCCCAAACTCCCCACCTGTAGTTTCCTTTAACAGAGCTCAGCCTGGCCTGTGCTGCAATGACAAGTACCTTTGTTCAGTACGGGTGTGACAGCTGACTGCCGTAGAAGCCAGGGGCGTGGCTTCGTGCTCCTCTTTGGACAAGGGCTTCTAAAAACGGCTGTGAAAGCTAAATGCGAAAAGAAGGATTCATGCAATAAGGATGGCGGGGATGTTGCAATGTTTTGGACTTCGGGCTGGAACTGCCAGCCGAAGTTGGGCACAACAATGCTCACAGATGTGTAAGTGAGAAAGATTGAGAGGTGCCTTCCTAATCATCATATCAGTGAAGTGGACAGGGGAAGAACTGGAATACAAACGGAGCCGAGCTCTAGACCACTACTCAAGACTGCTCCTAGTTCCAAGCTTGCCCCCGGGCCAGCGAGTCTTCACCCGCCATGTGCACCGAGTGAGCTTCCGAAGACATCATCGGTGTCTGTGCCGATGGAAACTTGGATACTACGGGGCTATTGAGCCGACAGCCTGGTGGCGGAGGTCCTCACGGTCCTTTTGCGGAGTCTTGGGCTTAAACCACACAGGTTTACGTTTATGCTTCTACTTCTGGCTTGGTCAGGATTGTACTTTAGGACTGGTGTTTGCGTGATGATTGGGTTTGAGTCGCATGTAACTTCTTTAATTTCTGTTGCCCATGGACCGCGGTTTGTGCCACTCCCCCCCCCCCTTTACGGCTCTGTTGACAGATTTAAGCGGCAAGGAGCTCCAAAAGACACCTGCACCTTCCTCAAGACCAGCCCTGAACCCGAAACCCCAGCACTCCCAAACCCTAAACCCCACTTCTAAACCCTAAACCCTAAAGTCGAAACCCTAAACCCAAAAAGTACACTTCATGACGCTCCTCTTGGCTTGTGTTGGACCTCGAGGCTCCCGTGCTCGCCCTTCAAATCCTAAGCCTTGCTGACCTAAGCCTTGGGTTTGAGAAGTTTTGGGCTTAAGGGCGGTTAAGGGCCTTAGGCTTCAGCCTTCGAGTTTTGGTAGGATCGTGGGTTCTTGGGTTAAGGGTCTTAGAGTTTAGGGTTCCCTTCTTTAAGCTGCTCCGCGATTCGGGATTCGGCCCGAGCTACGTTGGCCAGCACAGCCGGTGCCAATCCACGAAGAGGCTCGGGTCCGGAAATTCCTACGCTCTCTAGAGAGAAGCGAATTATAAGCGTTTTACACTGTTAGTCTTTGGGTTTGACGAGCAGCTGCGGTAAGCTGGAATGCAGGAATGCAGGGCTTGATGATGTTGTGGTCTTGTGAATCTTTCTGGGTTTGGGCACAGTGGTTTCTTCCTGAAGCCTTGCTTGAGCCATGCATCTGAGATGTAGAGATGAGGCATCTTCGAAGTGAAGGTAGCTTAGAGCGACGGGCATTTCCGGAGAGCCACCAGAAGTCTTGGACGCCACCGGTGCGAGCCGCGATTTGAGTGGGATGGGTCCTTGCCGTTGCCGTACACTTTTGGGGCTTTAGAGTAGGAGTAGGAGTTAGAAATGTTGAAAGGTTTTAGGTATTGCGGCTTGGTCGCAGACAGAAATCTGCTCGAAATCCTTTGGGGCCCAATTGACCCATCGGTCGGCCGACCCTGAGTCATGTCCAACCTTTACCGCGCAGCCCTGCCACTCGCCCTGCAAGGTTCAGGCGTTTTCGGGTCGTGATGCTTTTTCTCTTCCCTTGCCAGGCCGCCCATGGCACTTGGGCGGGAATTCATCGTTGCCTCGTTGGCCCTCAACATCGTGGTGCTGGCCAGGGCCATAGAACAGCGCACAGATGTGGTGCACGATGCAGAATTAGCTAGCCATACTGTCAACGGTTTTCTGACTTGAGTTTGGCGTAAACAGAAGTTCCTTCGTCAAAGCAAAGAGTGCATGTGAAGTAGTTCACGGCCTTTCTGTTTGGCTGCTACGTACAGAGTCATAGCAATTAGTTCCTTTCTGTTCTGGTAGTACCTGGCCGCTTTAAAGTCAAAGAACCCTCACCCGCCGACCTTACGAATTGATACATTGGTGTTCTTTGTCAGTGTATCTGGCATGTACTGTAGATCCTAGGTTCCAGTGTGCTATGGCCTCTACACGGATGGCGAAGGCGATGGCTTCATTGGTAGAGGGAAGGATCCGGAAAGAGTCTTGTTCTCATCTTGGCTCCCCTGATCCGGTGCAGGCATGAAGCATGTTTACGGAGCAGAGACCCCGGCGAGGGGCATTCTGAAAGCTATGTACACGCCGCGGCCCGAGTTAGCCCCCCCCACCCCGACCCTACCTGTATCAGATTGTTGAGATTCTTTGTTCAGGACGCGGGGATAAGCGCAGAATCGGAGGGGGGCACCCTCGACACTTTTCGATTGATTCTGAGAGAATGGAATTTGTAAATACGTGCATCAGACGCCCAGGGCATCCCAGGCTTGCCCATCTGGTGGGGTGAGTATGCAGACATGAGGTCCATTCTCCTTGTATCTCTGGGTTTGGTACCGGCGGTTTTCATCGACGGAGTGCGTGCCTTCGGCTGCATTGAGTCCTGTAGGCATGTGTGGGTTCTGTCATTTCCTGAATCCCGAGTGTAGGTGTAGGATCATGCAAAGATACCGTGTATAGCTGCTTCAGAGAGTTGAAGAGATGAACATGTCTTCCGATGTGAACCCTTGCGGTTAAGCCGGTTGATGTCCAGCCTACACAACCTGAATCGGCACATCGGGTCCCGACTATCATCCCAGCACCAAGTGCCTTTCAAGGAGTTGGTGCGCAGTTTATGGCTGCCGGACTTCTTATAGTGCAGAGCCTTTGCGCGCAAAAGCTCCTCAAGCTGGGGTTTGGTGATTCTGGCAATTCAGGTTCTGCAGCGAGAACGCATGATTGCACATGTCTCAATTGTTGTCAGTTTTGTGGTCGCAGTCGTAGGCACTGTCGTAGGCCGCCGTAGGCGCTGGCTTCGATCAGGGCTATGGTGAAAACACGAAAGAGCCAGGTGCAACAATTAGTATATTGAATAACCATAAGCTACATTTAGTATACCCTAGGGGTCCATGTACCCAAATAGTATAGACTTTGGCCTTAATGTAGTCCCTATAGAGATAAATTGGGGCCAATGTATATACTATTTGGGTACATGGACCCTTAGGGATATTGAAACATAAGAGCCCCGGACTCCTCCACCCCCGTCAGCCACTCTTGAATTGATCTGGCCGCCACTGCCCAGAATCGTCTACAAGTTCCTCACGCCTGCCACCACAACAGGCGCATAAGCGGTTCAGGGTTTCGGGAACCCTGAACGCTCCGATCGAAGTCCGGAGGAAACGATTCGATCCATGCTTTTGCTCGATCTGCTTGTGCGAGAGGAGAGCTCTGTTTGTGCCGGTCCGGGAAAGTCATAGCAGCTTGAAGTTGCAGTAGTTAGACAGGCAAGGAGTGCAAATGTTGCAGAAGGGTGTGGTCTACGATGTAGAGTCACAGAGACGGGCACACGAAGCACCAGTAAGAAAACAGCAGGAAAGACGGAGATTCAGTCTGCAGATCAAGGAAACGGAGGCTAAAGCGGGAGTCTATCATGTTGCAGCCACACCAAACTGGAGTCGTTGCCGTTGCATGGGGGATCTCTGGTTCTTTCTCCTTTCCTTTGGTGTTTACAGGTGGGGTGCCGCCCGGATATCGCATGCTTCTGGGCAGCTTCATTTCTTCAGGAGTGAGTTTTGAGCCTTCGAAAGGCTGCACAAGCTCTTCGGCAGCCTTCCTTTTGGATTATGCAGTCTGGCATGTAGGGCCTACGCAGGGGTCGTCTGCATCGTCTGAATCTGGATACGCCTTCCTGTTTTGAGATTGACTGCCTTCCGCGATACCAGGTTGAAACACCTGGCTAGGTCTCAGACTTCGATGGTGGAAGGTTTGTGTGTTGCCTCGGTGCATATATTCCGGAACACTCTCTTCCGATCACGACCTGGTACCACACTTTTTTTTATAATTAGGACTATTATGAATCTACAGCCCATGCCGAGAACTCGACACTGAAGAAGACGGAGGTTGACCGTTGTAAGTCGTAAGGTCGAGGGCTGGAGCGCTTAGGGTTTAGGGTTTCGGTTTCGGTGTTTCACCTCAGGAGTTCAGGGTTTAAGGTGTAGAATTTAGAGTGTAGGGTTGTCTCTGCGTGGCAGCACACATGCTGCAATTGCAGGCTTGATAACATCGGGGTTGAGGTCTTCGAGTCTTGGGCTGTTGGATAGGACAACACTCGTCCGGAAGTCTTGCTGCTCAGGAACCCTGCCGTTCTCAGTAGCTTCCCGGCTGCACAGTCATCCAATTTTTCCTGTTGAGGGCAGGATCAGTAGGAACAGCTGGGAGGCGCTGAGAGCTTGACAGATTCTCCTTACTCATCGGGGTTAAGTTCGTGAATCGCTCTCGAAGTGCTATGGTCGTCTATGGGCATCCCCGCACAGCGGTGTTGTAGTTGAAGCTGCACGCTCAGCTTCGTAATGTCCTGAATTGTGAACTCTGAAAGTCAGGAGAGGCAGCCCCAAGCAAACTCCCAGTCGACGTGCCCAAGCCCAAGCCTGTTGCCTTAAGTGCTGATAGCTTTTCCCTGACCCTCCCAGGGGCTTCAC
>CAJNDV010034897.1:0-33566 GCA_905221635.1 Symbiodinium sp. CCMP2456 | reverse complement strand
TTTATATTTATACACACATACATACATACATGTCCACATAGGTACACATATTTACGCATGTTGGCGTACATAATCATAGCAGGCCATGGCAGCAGACACTGGCGTGGTCAGTAGAAAGTTGTCATTGACAGAGGTACCAAGTTCCATTAAATGTCTCATCCACTACCTTATTCATATAGGTAGATCATATCACATTCGCTTACACTCAACATCTAAACTGATGTCGGCTCTGAACCTTGGTTTCCGGTTCGGGGACATCCCAGCAGTGCCCCAGCACCCCAAGAACATCGACAACCCTTGATACCCGAAAGCCTTACGCAATGAGCACCTTCAGGACAGTGAGGAGGTCGAGCTTTTGGGGCGGAGGCGGCCGGTTCCTCCGTCCATCGACGTCGAGGCACCTTCGGCAGAGCTTATGAGCATAAGGGAGGTCACTCAGGGATTACCTTTGTCGCTGGTGTGAGTCGATCTGATGGTTCGTTCTTGTGAGTCTGATGCCGAGAAGCTCGGAAAGTGTGGATTGCATGCAGTACTGCGGCTGTTTGCTTGTGCTCAAGCTCATCATCCCACTTGTAAGCTCGAATGCTTCAGTGATCCGGCTAGAGCGGCTAGATGTTACAGTTGAATCTCCCACGCTGGAATAATACGAATGATGATATAACGGTGAACTATCGTATTACTACTAAGAATAATTTTTGGATGCTTACAACATAGTCCGAAGTAGAAGCATAGGTCCTTTTGTGCCAGGATGGATCGAAGTCGACAGCCAAGTGCTTTTCACCGCAGAGCCCGTCGAAACAGCCCCCGGCTCTACCGGCTGATGACCCGCATGACGAAGAGGAGGGGTTAGGGTTTAGGGTTTAGTGGGGCACGGACTGGCAGCATCGCAACCTCACACGATAGGCAGTCTAATCAAGAGTCCATTACCCGGTGCACTTTGTGGACGTACCCTTCTAGTTGCGGCCGGACAGGCCCACTAGAATACATCCGATCAGCAGTCCCATAATCCCGGAACAAGCTCCCAAACCCAAAACCTTCAAGACCCAGCGCAGTCTTCGGTCGCTGTAGTAGAGACTTGTAGACAAGAGGTCGGCCTGTCGACGTGTTAGTTCATAGACCTTATGGGCGCTTGTAGGTAGGCCTAGTAAGAGGTGGTAAATTATATACAGTATGAACGGTATGTACGTAGCTTGTAACTGTAGATGCAATGTAGTTAGCCCACGTAATAACACAAGTCTGACGGAGCCTTCAAGGCAAGACCTTGTTTAGTTTGTGCACGTGGTTTGTCCGTTCACGGACGCGTCCTCAACGACTTTCTAGGAGCTGTAGACTCGGGACGGCTTTCGGTTACAATGAGTGCCCCCCTACTCGATCACACAGGTCGTTTCAAGTATAGACCATCACGACATCTGATGTGCAGAGTCAGACAGCTTGATGCTGCTACTTTGCATTGCTTTGAGCTGAAGCGCCAGTGTGCCTCCGAATAACTTGCTAAGCATGCAAGTTCCGTAGCTCTTGAAGCCCAGCCCACTTCGTGTCTCCGCCGCGCAAGCCCGATCTTTGCTCAGACCGTCGCCAGCCTGCGAAGTCATCAGTCGGATTCCGTGGAGACTGGGAACCCCGGTCGAAAGATAGCGGGCTGAGGTTGAGGGATGGAGCAGATCTGAGATTTGGAGGGACCAAATTCAGGCCAGTAGACACCAAATGCTGGCCAGTAAACGCCTGCGCCTCGCATGACGAGCCGGTGCACATAGTTAATGCTCGTAGCCCGCATCTGTCGTACTTGCAGCACTTGCATCAGAATCAACCTCCCAACCCTGACATGCGTGACCCTGTACACCTTTCCCCATCGTGGCAAAATGTGCCGCGAACTCGCAGGCTCACAAAACTCCAAAAAAGCTGTCCCTTGCAGTCCTCGTCCTCAGGGAGGTCGCCAACACGACAACGACGCCAAACTCCAAGATGTCGAGGTCGCGAAAATCGCGCTTCTTGGGGACGCAGGCTCGAAGCTGAACCGTTACTGTACGAGGAGGGCTGGTGAGAGCAGTAGCAATGGCAGCAGCTAGTTGTAGTAGCAGCAGGAACAGCAGAAGCGGCGGCAGTGGCAGCCTGTTCTCTCGTCGTCGTCGTCGCTGTTGTTGTTGTTGGCAGTGGTGGTGGCGTTAGCGGTCTTGCTGCTGCGGCGGCCCCCGCTGTTGCTGCTGCTGCTATTGTTGTGCTGGCTGTGTTGAGATAGAGATCGTCGTTGCAAGGGCAGCAGCGAGGAGTGTGGTTAGGTCTCGCAATGTTAGAGTTGAGTGCGTACATGCTTGCAAAGATTCCAACTGTTCTTGTGCAATGCAGCAGCCCCAGCACCATCCGGAAACCCGAAGTGGAAGCCTTTGCGCTTTCGTTTAGCTCGTATGTTAGCTTCTGCGAGGTGGCAGGCTTGGTTGCCTAGTCCCGAGGTGTTTGGGGTATACAGTTAGGTTCCAACCCCCCTCTTGACATGCAAGCTGACTCGGTAGCTCTACCACTCTCAAAGACCCTACCAGCTAAGTCCGGTGAACAGGTCATGAGCGAGCGGTGGACGCCGGATCCGCCTCTGCTTCTCGTTTGTCCTACGGTAGCCCGGGAGTGACTTGCAAGCCCGCGCTGGGATGTTGTGGAACATTGGACGGTTGCTGCTACTGTACGGTTCCGACCAAGAAGGCGACAACAACAACCGCTGCCGCCGCCACGGCCACTGCCAGGATGACCGAGATGACGACAACCATGACGAATACGACTACGATACCGTTACTAGTTGTCAAACTGATGATGAACATCGATAGGTTTTCATTCAAGGCTGTTCAAAGACTTTAGAGCGGCCGTCCGCATTCCTGGGGGAGTGGAACGATGACAAGGAACCGAACCTGTCAATGAATCAAAAAATCTAATAAATCTAATACCAGTAAACCCCAGGATGACTGTGCCCTAGACCATTGGAGACTCAGGAAGCAGTTCGTCAAGGGCCCGCTAGATGGCTACATGGGCTTGGTTGTCATTATCAACCTCGTCTTCATGTGGCCCGGCAACACCTGTTGGTTCAGGGGTTGGGAGTTTAGACTCCGACAATGCATAATCATGAGTTTCTGCACGTGCAGTTTGCAGGCAGACGCGTTGCATCTGCGCCAGTCACGCCAGCTCAGGGTTGCTCCATGCACTTGTGTTGCCCAACCCGTTCAGTCGAACCATGATAGAGTCTGTAAAGCAGGGCCTTTGGCCACCTGGCGCGGGGAGGGCTAATATCTGGGACTATGCATCCTGGAAGTCTACTGAATATCGACATGGATCATCCCCAGAAAGCTCAACCCACGCACTCTGAGGATCATGATGACGCAGTGGATGGGCTCTGTAGCTGACCTCAGCCTCGGCATAGGCCTCTTATTGGCACCGCAGTCCGGTTGGCTTCAGAGATCGAGAATCGTCGTGCTTCCTTTTAGAGGGTTTAGGGTTTAGGGTAGACTTCCCCCACACCGCCAATTCTGAAACGAGCCGAGATGCTCTCAGATAGCCCACATCAAGCATCACAGCATGCCAATCCTGATCCTCAAGGCCCGAGCCCAACCGCAGCAGAAGTTTGCTGAACCACTCAGCCTCGAGACCAGCTATTAAGTTGTGTGGTTTCATGGAAGTTTGGATTTGTGGTTTATGGAAAGTCAGGGCAGCTGACCCTAGCTTGAGATATATCGAGATACCAAGAGCAAACTGTTGCCCTTCTGACCAATGCCGTCACTCTCAGTGAAACCACGGTAAGAATTCGAGGTCGCAGGCAAGCCCTGGCATCACTCTTAGCATACTCGAAACCCTGGTGGCCTAGGCCTGCAGCAATCTGTGTCACGCCGACTCGCACCTTTGAATCCTCGCCTGGCTAGTCCGAGTTGTGAGAGCGTAAACCCTCTAAGGCTCAGGAATCCCTCAGGCCGATCTCATCAAAGTTCTTTAGAATTGTTGCCATGGGCTGAAGGAAGCGTCGAGGACACCCAGTGGATCGACGAGTACTTTTTTGAGGCACCAGGAAGTTTGGGAGGTCTCTGAGGGTTTTCAGGGCCTTAAATAGGGGTTCGAGGCCTTAGGGTTGAAGGTTAGGGTAGGGGTTTAGGGCTTAGGGCGCATAGTTTCGGGCTTATGGTGATCAGGAGCCGTGGTGACTGTAGGTTCAGGGCGGACCCCTGTAATAACTGCTCGAAACTAGCTTGTGTCCTGTCAGCCTTCTCATGTGAACTCGTGGGACTGCAGGAGAATTTGTCGCGAATACTAGCAGTCCTGCATGTGGATGAGCCCACCGATCTCCGCCGTTTGAGCAAGAATCCTGTGGTGTTGAAATCTCTTTGTGTTGTCTTCTAGTTGCAGTCCATGCTCGAGCCCAACTAGCTGCCAGAGCGAAAGGTCTACATGCTCTGCCAAAGCGGAACCAGATGTGGCCAACAAGTAGTCGGAATTCCTTGTTCGGGGCCTCGCAGTGCTACAAAAGTCCCCCACGCAAGGACGCCAGCTTGGGACCGTCTTCTCCCAGTCTTGTAACGTGAATCCCTGAATCCCGAGCTCAGGGTTCCAGTTCTCGGGTTTTTGTTCGATTGACTGCATGCGAAATTTTCAACCTGGTTTTGGGCAGGATTTTACGAATGTGCAGGCTGCTGACCGTGCTTCTGGTTGAAAGATACAGCGAACGGAGATTGTTCAGGGTATCAACACCACTGTTCCGACAAACGCTGCAGTAATCAGGTTGCGGAGTACGTCTTCTTTACCTTGTACGATCCCTGGCTGCGCTTGGTGTCTAGGGTACTTTGGGTCCCAGGGCAAAGCCATGGGTGAAGCCGAAGCTGAAGCTTGACTGAATGCAGACACAGCCGTCCCATTGAGCTTGACAGGCGCGTCCACACGCATGCACGGACACACCCAGACGCACGCGCCGCACGTGTGCACACGCCCACTGCCGCGCAGACACGCACCATTCCTTCAATGCTCTTGCGACAGTGTGCGAGTTACTCTGACTTTTGTGCACGGTCTGAAAGTTCATCGGTGCAGAAGCTCCCCACACTCTGAGACCCCGAAGCCAGCAAGGTCATGGACGTCGTGGTGCGCGCGTATGTCCTTGGCCGGGAGTGGCTTTGGGATCCCCGCTTGGGATTCATGCGACTTGCACAAAGAAGACGTTGATGATGATTATTCCGAGCAAAGTCTGCTGTTGTATATGAGCTGCTTCAAGAACGGATGCCACTGTAGGCCCGATGAACATAATATCACAGGAAGCTTTGAGCTCGAAGCACTCCCGAATCGAGCACTCCTGCAGCACCTCAGAATCTGTTTTGGCATTGGAACCTGAGCCTGTCATGACATCTTACTCCGGAATGCGTGGACCGCTGTACTGCAGCAATGTATACTCCAGAATTCGAAGTACGATTGAGAGCAGTCTTGCGCTGATGCGTGGCCAGGTATCTCAATGTCTTTGACGCCGTCTTGGTTTGTCTGACTCTCGTCCTGCAGAGCATGACGTGTTTGGTGCGAGCGTTGTCACTTCATTGAGTCGTCTGCAATTGCTTGCTTGGAAGCATTCAAGACTCAGCCTGCGGCAGTGCGCCTCGTCAAACTTGTTGTTTTGCGCCTGAGGAATGTGTTTGAGCTCTTCCTGTTTCCTGCATTAGTCCTTGGCAGCAGCACTGAAGACAATCAAGACCGAGATCAGCAGCTTGGGACGGCATGGCCTACCCCTAGTTCCCTTAAGGGTTCCTTTAACGGGTACCCTCAAGGGTACCGTAAGGGTTTAGGGTTATAAGGGTCCATCTACCCAAATAGCATATACTTTTGCCTTAAAGTAGTCCCTGTGTAGGTCCTTTGGGGCCAAAGTACATACTATTTGGGTACATGGACCGTTAGGTCTAGTTCCCCGACTGACCGACATGGACCCAGCAGCAGCTTGTGCTGCCATTGCCGTCTACCCCCAAAGCAAGTGTGACAATCTGGAGGAGTGTATGTATTATAATCAACTATAACCTACTGGTATGTATATATATATATAATATATATATATATATATATTAACATGCAATGCGATCTCCGACTCAAAGCCCAGAAACTGAAACACAGGATTTGCCGGATCATCGTCTTCCCCACAGGAGGACATAGCCCAGCATTCCGGTCTAGTACCCTACGTATGTGACCCTAGACAGTCCCACTTCGAAGACCACCCCCAAGTGGAAGACCATGAGATGGAGCATCACCCGTTTACCGGTTCTGGTGCCACGTTCAACCCTTCATGGACCAATCCTGCGGTCCAACGAAGGCAGGCCAACAGCCTCCGAGTCATCAAGCTGATGCGCATCGTCCGAACACTGCGGATAGTGAAGACGCTGACGATGTTCCGGCAGCGCCTCGGAAGCCTCTGCACTCTTCACATCGGAACCCCCCCCCTATAGAACCTGAAGTTTACGGAGGTCCTATGGACTGGAAGAGAAGGGCGCTACGGCGTATATTCCCAAGTCTGCAGGTTTCGACGTCGACTGTAGATCTTCCGAGTTGGCCTCAGCAGAGGCTTCCACATTCATGTCAATGTCGTTTGCTTCGTGACTTGAGTTGGCATCTTGGAGGGTAGTTTCATTTCTTAAGTGTGAAGTGTGAAGAAATGCCTGGGGGTTATGGCCTCGATTTCTACGTACCGCTTAATCACCGGATTCCCAAAAGACGGCACGGGTAGACGGGTAGACGCAAGGTTGAGGCTGCTCGTGGGAACATGCATTGCCAGCCGCTGGGCTCAACTTGAGGTGTTCTGGTTCTGGGAAGTCCTGACTTCAAAATGGGGGTTTCCGAAAATAGGGGACCCTAATATAGTACCCTAATTAATAGGATCCCTATTATAAGGACCCCAAAATAAGGTACCCTAATTTTCTGAAACTCCCAAATGAACGGCCAGCTGGACCGTTGTCATATAGAGACGACCTAACTCCTACTCCTAGCTCTTTGGAAGACTAAGGCCTGCAGCCCTTAACACAAGTAGGCTCCGTTTCAAGTTTCATCCTTCTTGCCGAGATTCGAGGTTTCTCTGTGCTGCCAAACGCAGTGATAAGGGCTTCTGCGCTCCAGAAGCGGACCCACGAAGCCTGAGATATCAAGGCATCGGAGCCTTGTTTTGGTCCATGGTTCTGCTCCTTGTGCTCAAACTCGGCCACTTGCCATGCATTTTTTGAACACACCTCCGAAATGGGGCAGGTTCCCCATTGCACTGGGAGCGATAGATATTGCCACAACGACGTCGCATTGCTTGCTACATTCTGGCTTTATGTCGGATCGAGAAGGTTTACCAGCGCTGGTAGTAGTGGTAGTAGTGGTAGTGGTAGTGGTAGTATAGTTGTGTTAGTGGGTGTAGTAGGAGCAGTAGTAGCAGCAGTAGTACTACTACTACTACTACTACTACTACTACTACTACTACTACTAGTACTTGTAAAGTAGTAGCGCCAGTACTGTTGCCAGTGGCAGCAGTATCAGCATCAGCAGAGGGAGTAGACGCAGTCGCCGTCGTATGTCAGTCGTATGTCATAGCAGCAGTAGTCGCAGTCATCGCTGCCGTTTTCATCATCACCCTCAGCATCATCACCATCACCACCAGTGAGTAGTAACTAGCAGCTTATTTGAAGATGCCCTCCCGGCGAGGAATCGTCGATTAGTAGCTTGCACGATCTTGTTTTCCTATGTACAATCTGCAGTATATAGTATGGTGATACGCACGTTGTGACCTCCCACACGAAACTGCCAAACGAAGTCACAACAACCCGAACGCGGCAGGAGGCCACCTCGGTTTAGGGCCTAGGGTTTAGAAATGTCTTCGAATCTAGCATCGCTAGGTCTTCCACTTTTGCTGCAGGATCCACTGCTTCTTCGTTTAGTCCATCCATGTTGGCTTCTTGACGTGCTGGGGGACCTCGTTAGAGCCAGTGGCAAAGTCAGAGCAGCTCCAGGTAATGAAAAGCGAAGCTAAACCAAGCATATTCCTCTGTAAACTATGTAGATCTAAGGCGGGGTGTGTGCCCTGAGTGGATCTAGAGTTGTGATCTGGCCCGCACTCGGAGCCACTCGAATCGGCATGTGACCTGGCCGCCACACTGAAAGAGCGGGTGCTCGATCGCACTCCCAGCACAAGGCCTTAAGTCCAAAAAAGAACTGGAAGCTTGGCTCAAAGATTCCCCAGAAAGCGCACGGACAAACAGTCTGAATGAGAAGCTGGCTATCACCCAAAACCCTAAACCCTAAACCGTACATGGATCCGGAGCCGAGAGGTTTTGCGCTGATCATCTGCCAAGCGCTGCAAGGATTCATCCTAGACGACCAGGAACGGGGGGGGTAGGAAAGGGCAGGGGGTTTCGGGTTTAGGGTTAAAGCCAAAACCCTACGAGGGCCAGTAGCGAGGGGTAACGGTTCCCAGCACAATAAGTTGCAAGTGTCGCGAAGATGGTCTCGGCCACAACTTGGATGTTTCACATCTGCTGCTGGGTCGCAAGCCCATTGGCTGGACCCCTTCTGTAGACGTTTGGGGTCGTTGCGATTTCACTTCGCCGCCTTTGTTGGTTACGCGTCGAAGTCTGACACGCGCGTGAGGTCTGGCATATCGTTTTCAGAGATTTTCGGCTTCTTGACCTCCTCAAATCTTCTCAGCTTCCTGAAGCCACTCCTTGCATTCCGCGTCCCAATCATGCGTCCTAGAGCCCTAGAGCCACACCCCCCATGTAAAGAAAAGCGGAAAACCTGGAGATCACCAGAAATCGAGTCTGTGCTAGGCACCTCTCGCTGCCCGAGAAGAGATGAACAACCTCTACGGGAGCTTCCTCAAGGCCCTCTACACCATGACGCTTTGACAGCATGCAGAGTCTGGCAATTTATCGGGAACCCTAAGCCCTAGAGACCTAACCCTAAAGCTCCTCATTGTTGCGCCTCCCGGTTGGTCTCAAGCTATGTAACACTTTCCCGCTGCACAAGCCCAAAGGCCAGAACGCCTGAAGTTTCATAAGGGAATCGGAATCATTGGTAGTAGTATCCCCTTTACAGCCCCTCCCCTCCCCCCTGCGTGTGGTTATGGCGGTTTTGGATAATAAGCTCCCAGACCCTATTTTGATTAGTCAAGCCTGAACTGTAAAGCTAGGATTCGTGAAGCCTCTTTTGGGCCTACGAGTTGGCTTTCTGTGCCGTTTGTGCTACGGGCCAGTTACGGGTTTTTGCTCTGCCTCCCTGCACTTCATATCTCGAACGACTGGGCATCATGAGGACAACGTCAGTAGCAGTTTAAACGTGGTGATCGTGTCCGTTCTGGGCACAATGAGGATGGGGATGATGATGATCATGATAATGATGATGATGATGGTGATGGTGATGGTGATGGTGATGCTGATGATGACTACTGTATTACCAGTGATATTTCTATTCATAATGCATGCACCCTGCTGTTGGTAATAAGGCTGCTGGTAATAAGGCTGCTGCCTGCTCGCATGCGGCAGACGACTCACGCTGATGATCCAGGTGCTTACTGTGATGGTGATGGTTTTTCGTGTCGATAGACACACAGACATCTTTCTATCCGTCCATCTATCTATCTACCATGCATCGATCTACCACAACACATGGCGAAGCCCGCTCCGTGCCATGCTGGGCCAAAGCGACCAGGAAACGCACGTAAGCCTAAACCCTAGACTCCCAGATCTTAGACCTTACCATCGAAGGTTTGAAGTTACCCATTCCGGGAGCTGGCCTACGGTGGTGCGTCCAGTGCTGGAGAAAGTCGATCCCTGGCCACGTGGCGGAAGTTTGAGAGAGTTTCTGGGTGTCGTGCTTGAGCGGGTTGGGCCGGCTTGGTGTTCTTTTCGTAGGACTAGTTTAAATCTTGACTTCCAGGCAAAGGGTGCGCCTGGTGCTTTGGATAGAGCTCCACTTTTTGAAGGTGGTCCCGGGGAATGAAGGCCTCTCAAACCCGTTGGATCTGGACTGCCACCGTTTGGGTACAGGGCGTTCAAGAATGTCATCCATTCATGATCGAAATCTGATGCCCAGGTGTCTGCGGACCCTCCAGCATTCATCGCTGCTTCCATCCCTAAACCCTAAACCTAAAACCCTAAACCCTAGCGACTATGGAACCTCGCCTAGCATGTCCGAGTTGTGAGAGCGTAAACCCTAAACCCTAAGCCGTGTTAATTCCCATCACCTTCGAATTTACCAATCGCGGGTGTCCCATCCTGGAGGATCAAAACCCTCATACCTTAAAGGCTTCAAGGCAGGCTGCCTTCATTCTCTGAGTCTGAAATGGTCTCCATGTCTCTGAATCTTCTAAGAGGCCGCGTGTCTGGAAGAAGGCTCAGAAGCTGGGCCTTCAGCTACGGGAATCGCAACCCAAGGCTTTCAGAGACCTTTCGGCGCAGAGGCCCGGAAACCGACAACGCCCATGGCCCCAGAACCCCTCAACCAAGAACCCCGTAATGAAGGTACAAGCCTGAAGCCTTCAATCGGGATTCAAGAGAGTTTGGTACATGGTTCCCGTTTCCAAAGTCAGCTGGTTCCAGTGCAAACAGATGTCAGAACGGTGGAGCTGCGCCGGCAGGCCTCAATGTGGCTCTGGACACTCGAACCTAAAGCCCCGAAACCAGGGAATGGATCCCTATGATAGTCCCTTAAGGTCCCTTGTAGTAGTCCCTATAACCCATTATAGGATAGTCCCTCAAGGTCCCTTATAGTCCCTTAAGGTCCCTTGCTAGTAGTCCCATTTTCGGATAGTCTCTTAAGGTCCCGGTTATAGGGACTACTATAAGGGACCTTAAGGGAACCAGATCTTCAGCTCCCAGCTCGGCCCAGGTATGCCCTCTTCTTCCTCACCTACATCACCCTCGCGGCTAAGCTGTCCGGGTTTAGGGTTTAGGCTTTAGGGTTCAGGGTTTAGGGTTCAGGGTTTAGGGGTTTAGGGTATTTAGGGTTCATTTCGACATGCTGGAATCCGCCGTTTTCCCCAAGTTCCCAAGACGGCCCGAAAGACAACCAACGTGTTCACATCGAGTCAGAGGAAGTCCTCCTGCAGATGTCTGTAGCATGTGAGAGGCCCTGGAGGTTTGGGTCTTGAGGGCTGCACTATTTAGAGTTTACATTATACGTTCTATTTGTCTATCTGTGTCTATCTAATATCCAATATATACATATATATAGATATAGAGAGAGAGAGTCTGTTTAGGTTACATATCATATATCATATACTCTATAGGGCCTGCATCAAAAGAACGACCCTCAACCGTGGTCCGGTTGGGGTCTTGGGAGTAAAAGTCTTCCTCACCATACGCAGCTACATTTCAATGTTTGCACCTCTCTGTCTTGCAAGCCCCCAAACTGGCTCCAGTCTCTCGGCGAGGTGGTCTTTGCAGTCATTCGCGTCGTGACCGCCCTATTTCTTAAAGCAGCTTGGCCTGAGAGTGATCAAGTTAAGCCCGTGTGTTCAGAGTTTCGGACACGAGATCCTGAGCTCTGAGCAGGACGCACCAAAGGGTTGATGGGGCTTTGGAGTTGGCCTGCCTCCTGCCTCCTCTCTAAACGAGGCAGGTAGATTGACACTTCTCGGATTTCAGGTTGTGGGTTTCGCGGCAGGTTGACTATCTACGATCTTGGCCGCAATGCACAGGCTTGAGGGTTCATGATGGTGCTTCAACGAGGAAACTTTGGCGAGCGCAGAGAACGATGCGGACATGGCAATGGAGAACTCCAGACGTGGCGCGGCCTCAACATGGGCATGTTGAGGGCAAAAGAGTTGTAAGTAAGTAGAGTCTGTTTTGGCGACGGCCGGTTGTGAAGCTAGGGCCACTGCGGCAGTCTAGCAGGCATTTTATCCGGTTCAAGTTTTGCTCAGGCCGACACTCAGCATTTTTCCTCTGGCTTGAGGCTTGTAAAGGCCCATAGATGGGGTGAAATCTCTGTGATGCTCCCACATGTCTGTTCGAGCTTTGTCTTTGCCGGAGCCATCTGTGCCCCAAGAGGATCCGTCCCGGTTACATTTCTTCAGGATGGTGAGTGGAATGTTGCAGCCCCCCTTTGGAGTCTGGAGTCTACATGCGCGGCAAGAGACTTTGAAGTCAGTTTCATTTTTGCTGAAGAGGCGGCTCTCCAGAGTTGCAAAAACATATAGCACCGCACCAAGATTTCTAAAATGCTAGCGACCGACATCTTCAGCAGCAGTGGCTATCACTGATCGGGGGCAGACCTTGCATGGCCAGCCTTTGGCCCCACTGTTGTCAACTCTCCATGATGGCAGCGTGTGGCTCATTATAAGATCACCTTCCAGCAGCAACTTGCACTGAGAGCAAGTAGCTGTCCAAGGTCAGGCTGGGGAGACTCACAGGACCCGGTGGGAGGGTGGTCGCATGGGGTGCTTCGGTGATGATTGGTTTCAAGAACAAAGAGTCGATGACCTTGGCTTTGGGAGGTTAAGTAGAAGTCAGCGCAACCATGTCAGTTCGAGTGCGCGGAGAGTGATCTTGCGGACGCGAATTCTTTAAAGGGGGGACCCCCTGACTCCACAATCTCGCAGCATAGCGAAACTTTTAGGAAGTAGCCATGCGAGGAGCGAGAATCCCGACCTGAAGAGTCCTGTCGTCTGCAAACTCTTCCGACCTGCAAGCACCCTCGTATTGCAATCGCGGACAAGATGCCGACAGAACATCGAAGTAGCAGAGCAGGTCCTGGAGCAAGCACTAGTCTCCGACTCCCGAGATCCATGAAGCAGTCCTTGGCCAGCCAGGAAGCTTGAGGACTTGTTCATGGTGGCGGATGAGGCTGCCTCCGACATGCACATGTTCGTCTAAAAGCAATTCTATCTATTCTAGGCAGGTACAGCTAAAAGATGCAAGAAACGCTCTACGCTCTAAGTGAAGCCTCTGGGCCCATGATTCTCATGCAGACCGCCCGGCTCCGAAGCAACGGACGGGTTTGGGAAGCCGCTTTCTAGGCTGTATCCCAAGCTACTGCTGTCTGCGAGCAACGATTTTTAGCCCCAACCTCTGCACTGCTGTATTCCTGTTATGCAAACAAGGCCACCACGAAGCCCCAAGCTGTCACGGTTGCCACGACATTGTCACTACATGTTTCTTGAAAAGCTTCCTGCGGCAAAACCCGAGCTTGACAGGACGGTGACGGGCATCTGTCGCCAGAGGAATTCGTGGCAGCACCTTTGCTACAACTCGCACAGCAGTGTTGCGCCCTTCGAGCTTCGTCAATTTCCTGTTTCATCGTTGCTGACAGCAAGAGTCTAGGCATTTCCGTGGCATTAATTTGTGCAGGTGCCTTGCAGTGATGGTCGGGAAATTAACAAAGGTTTTGTATCGCAGTTATTCGCAGCTCAAGGGCCTCGAATAAGTTTGCAGGCAGAACATAGGACATCAAACCAGCAAGGAGTTACGGAAGCAGAGTATCATGTTTGGGGAGATTATCAAATCATCGCTGTGAAAAAGAGACGCGCACAGGTGTCTCCGAGACACCCCTTACCCCAAGCAGCCTGGGCACTGCCTGCATTTCGACGGGGAAGCTGTCTGGCTTAACCAGTAGAGCAACTCCGGAGCAGAACAAGCAAAAGCAGCTCGGCATTAGCCCTTACCTATACTATTTTAGGGGTTCCTTATTATACTTATAGTATAATGGGCCTCAAAACCCTATTCTAATAATTATTAAGGCCCTCTATCGAGCCGAGAAAAGCAACATCGGCAGCCCAGGCAATGAGTCTGCCCAGCGTGCAGCGATTCCTCAACTCCTTGGATGTCAGTATCAGGTCGGGCTGGGGCTCAAGCCAACACAAGGGAAACTAGGCTTTAAACTATTATGTTATATGATGTTATCATGCTTTATGATGTTTCTGAGTTTCTGTTCAGACTGCGTGCAATATTTTTTGCCTGAGAAGCGACAGCTTCAAGCTACAGCTACGGGTGCTGTGCTATTACGTGTTGTTGCACCAGGCACTACTTGAGAAGCCGGTTCACACAGGATGTTAAGCTCAAGCATTAGACGAACTTGGCTCGGAGCTGCTTCGGGTTCCGACAGGCCGGAACTTTGACAATCATTGACCTGAGTCCTGTAACTCCTTCATCTTTTCCAGCTGCCAGGACTCGAACCCAAGTCTGCAAAACAGCCTTTAGCCGCGCAAAGCGTTTTCATTAACGGGCGCCAGTTAGGGAGTCGCAATGAGGCTTGGCGAGGTAGTAGGTCGGGTCTGATGGGTAGGAATCCAGGGTCCGCAGCCTTGCAAGCTTTAGGAAAACTAATGGCCGCACAACATGCATGCTAAAATGAAACCTGTCAACACGTAGTTCGGCTTGTACCCTCCCGAACCTGCTGTACTCGGATCACCCTCCGTTATCCGAAGTTCAAGATTCGCCACTGCCCCGACCCACTCTTGATGCATTTTTGATGGGCATCACCTCACTGGAGCAATAGCGATTTTATTAGGATTCCGGTCTGTGACAAGGAGACAGGAGGTTTGCTGTGAGCTAAACGTAACTAAGCTTTAAACTCTTATTAGAACTCCGCTATCGTGTACAAGCTGCAAACGACAAGGCCCACATGTCGGCAGCATTCTATAGCATATGCCTCCGTGTTGGCACATGTCAGGATATGGCCATTCGTGTTTGGCCTTTGCTTGTTACCGTCGTTGCCACCTTGAGGTATGTGACAAAGCTTTTTCCTGCCGATGTATTCACACACGTGCCATGTTGATGCGTCGTGGCAGGTTCAACACGTCTGTCAAGTCGGTTGTTCGACCAACCTCGTAACACGACTTTGTAGCAGGAGCTTTTGACGACATCGTTTTCAGTACAAGCCTCGGAGTAGTTGTGGGTGCTGCTGCTACTTTGTCCTGAAGCCGCCTGTCGTTCCTGTACGAAAGTGTTCAGCATGACTTTCAGGCAAACTGGTCTTGGTTGTATGGGTTGAATCTGCATGTTCCGATGGTTTACCATGTGTGCAGGATTGACAGTTTAGCTTGCGCAGGGACTGCGGCCCCTTGTTCGACATCCTGGATGATGGTGACGGTATGCTTCATGGATGAAATTCTCGACCGTGTTGCTTGCGGCCCTAGGCCGTACGTAAACCCAGATCAGAAAATGTAGTATGGTTTATTGTAGTAGGACAAGATGTATATATATATATACATATATTTATTTATTTATTTATGTATACACAATTTTTATCACAAACACATAATATAACAAAATATAACGTGATGCAATACAGTATGACAGTATGATATGTTGTGTTACAACATAGTATGGCATACTATAATACAACATGACATATTGCGATACAACATGATAGCATATTGTTTTCGTATTGTGGTTTAGAAATCAATTAGCATAAGTTTGCTGCACCTGCTAATGAGACTGGGAAGGGTCTGTAATGTCGTTGTAGTGGCACATCCCAAAGGTGTAGGGCCAGTTGAACGGTGAGTGAGTTCGTTCTTCAGAGGTATAAAGCAATTTTAAAGCCCCTATGTTTGACTGCAGCCTGTAGATCTCGAAAAACATTTCATGCGAGATGGCGGCGATACCTGTTCAAGTATGCGTTGCTGGCGGCTTTCTCATGGGAGACCAAGGATCACCATTGCGGAGTTCTGCAAGGGTCTGATGCAGCTGAAGGGCCAAGCACGTGCCATCGATCTCGCCACATGACTTGCTTTGAGGACTCATACAGGGCAGCCCAATCAACGGGCTTTGGTCTTAAAGAGCCCTTGTGTGGCTCAACTCCCAGGCCTGGGGCTATGGGCCACGAGATCTTGACCATGAGTTTAGCAGCAGATGTAGAAAGGTTGTACGGGTTAAACAAGCACATACAGATGTGACTATTCGTTACAGTTATCGAATGTTTTGTTTGCCTTTGGCCAGGGTAGGCTTCACGTTCACTTTCAATGGCTCCAACCGTGCATACCATATAAAAAGTACACCCAACCAGGTTGAGGCTTCACGAGATGATGTCCGAATCGCCGCATTGCTTTGAACTTTGAACCCCATGGCCACACCGAACTTGAAGGATCTTTGCTTCTCCGGTACCAGTAGGACAAGTTCGATATTCGCTTAAGGGGCTGCAAGCCTGGAGGTTTGAAGACGGGGATGGTGCAGAGTTCATATATAGACGTGTTTGAGAGTGCATATAGACAGCAACGCACAGAACCAGGTCGTGTTGCAGCACGCCTCCTGTCTGCAATACGAACTTGTCTACACGGACTGAGGGCCATCGGAAGGCCATGGCTCTGGAAGATCAACTTCAGATTGATTGCGAGCCCGCGTTGCCACGATTCGATGCAAACCACTTGTGTTCTGAGATTCCCTGGAGAGAGAGACCACCTTTGATCTTGCATCGTCCTGTCGTCGTGGCAACAGGTGCCGAGGTAGCTTAAACCGAAAGGAAAACGGCCTTACTTTAAGCAGGGTAAGGACAAACAGGTTTCATAGTTGGTTGATTCTGGGCTCAGGTTTATGCCGTGTGCCGTGGGCTTTTGGGAGTTGGAACAAACTTGTTCATGTGCCAACGGTTAGGGCGGTTGAATTGCGGATTTTAGTTCAGGGCTCACGTGACCTCCATCCCAGAGTCGATCCAGGCGCAGCCCCTGGTGCGGATATTCGATGTAGACTGGAATGCCGTATCAGGTTGATGCAATTATGCAAGCATTGTGTTGGCATGCCTGCCCTCCGGCGTGTCAGCCAGCCTAGTTTGCCCAACGCTGCCTAGCCCGCAGATTATCTGTTGGACCAGATGCTCGTCCACCGAGGATAATCGAAAGTTGCTGCGAGAGTGCGAGCGGATCAACGTGACGCTACGCCACCTTTCCAAGGCTTCTGCTTGCCTCGTAATGCAGCGATCTATACGGTGCAAGAGTAGCTGCACTTCATGCTTTGGTCTTTGGGAGTATAGGCTTTCAGGACCATAGGATCAGACTTCAGCAGGTTCCTAAGCCTCAAGCTTCAATTTCTTTGAAGGGGTCTAGGCTTGTGCCGCTATATAGTATGATTATGACAGAGATCGCAGAGCCTGGCCTACCCAGCAGACGCTGCAGACCCATGCGAATTAAGATGTTCAGATTTCCTGGAGGACTTCAGCTTCCAAGAGACCGAATGGACAACAACATGCAGTAAAATACACATGACAGCACACAACTCTCCAATCTCGATAGCCTGAGGTTCCGATCTCGTCTGAGCTTGCCCTGTGAGCCTCAGAGTCAGGAACTGAGCCCCCCAAAAACTACCTATAGTCTCCATTGTAGTTCCTTTTTTTGGTTTAACCAAATATATATTAAGGATTTTATAAGGTATCCCCAAAAAGGAACTACAATGGAGACTATAGGTAGCAACACATCAACCACGCAACTTCTGGTTGCGCCCTGTGAACATCTTGAGCCCAGATGTTCATGACAAGCCCTGACCCTAAGGGTCCATGTGCCCAAATAGTATATACTTTGGCATTAATGTAGTCCCTATATAGGTACTGTAGGGCCAATGTATATACTATTTGGGTACATGAACCCTTAGGGTGAACCCAAGCCCCATATAGTTCCATCAGCTAACCAGAGAGTCCAACAGCCGTAGTCGTGACTTCGCCTCGGAAGAGGTGTCATGTGATTCAAAAGTCCTAAACTCGAAGCCTGCCGGCTTATGTTTCTCGGGTTGTGGTTAGTGGCTACTTGAAACCGTTAGAATTATTATGCTTGTTTCTGGGATCGTGTATGTGCAGGCTCAACCCTCCACGTAGACAACGCAGCTATTTTGTTTTTTTTTAGGTGTGCCGTTGTGTTTTTTTACTCGCAAACTGCCGAGCGCGAGAGTCGACACCGGGATCTCCGAGTTTTCCATGCCATAGAAGCAGAAAGAACCCCCCGAACTGCGGTCCCTGGTTTACTAAAGCCTAAACTGAAGTGCTTTTGTCAGGCCATGCGCGTTCCGCAAGTGCAGAGGTCAGACTCGCATCTTCACTTCTCGCAGCTGCCTCGGTGGGTTTCCGGACTGTGCACGGCCAGTGACATGCGCACTGGGTCAACGTCCTGACAGCTTTGGTTGGTAGTGGCTTGGGGTCGGAGAGCCCACATTGACTAATGAAGTTGATTCGTCTATCAGAGCGGTGGAGCCTTACTGTGTGCGGCGTCTACATCTTGACCACCTCTCCAGAGCAGTTTCGAGCTCACATCATATCTGAAGCCCGTTGAAACCGAAGCGAACATGACCGCAAGTCTAAAACCCGAAAGCCTAAGCCTGAGCCTGAGCGCCGCGGAGGCACTTCTGACAGCCGGGCTGCAGCCGGATCACTCGAAGCACCTGCACCTCAGCATGTCTCCACGGCCAAGCCACACTCCACAGTATTACACTGATTAGACCATGTTGTATATATTGTGACGTCGCGGATTGCATGCTACTCCATCATGCGATATGTCATACATTGGTCTTGCATGCCATAAGAGCCCCGTCACTGAATTTTGGCAAAGTTCGTGTGTGGACTGCGTCCCTTGCTGTCCCAGTACTGTTTACTTCCGAGGTCAAGGTTCCTGAACCCCGCGAAAGCCCCACTGGGGCATTGAAGACCCTAAATCGAGGTATATCGAGGTGCCTCCGCAACAAAACCCCCTAACCACTGCAAACAATGTCACGCTTAACCCTTGTGCGGGTCTTGCCTATGCCGGCCACGGGTTTGTTGAACTTCTTTCAGGTCTGAATGCGCGCTGTTAAGGCAGGTGCTTGCAAGGCAACCTTTAAGCAATAACTTTCAGTTTTCTTCCGTTGTAAAGGCTAAAATAGGATTTGGGGTCCTGAAATATGAAGCAGAGTTGACCGCTTTCTGGAAGAATGCGCTAAGTACAGCATGCTACAGTCGCCAACATCGCGCTGGTGCCGAGACATGCTTTTCCACACCGACGAAACATGCAACAGATCTGAAAGATCAGCACCTATTATACCGGAATGGACTGCCACTGTCCCGCTCGACTGCTATGGGAGTAGAGAGAGATAATTATTGCTATGTTTTTGTGTTTCCGATTGATTTCTGCATGTGCATGTGTTATCACAAAGAGCTACGAGCTACGTGTACGTGAGCACTTCACACAAAGCAAATGCAGAGAG
This sequence comes from Symbiodinium sp. CCMP2456, assembly GCA_905221635.1. NCBI lineage: Eukaryota > Dinophyceae > Suessiales > Symbiodiniaceae > Symbiodinium > Symbiodinium sp. CCMP2456. The sequence goes on along the minus strand of CAJNDV010034897.1, from coordinate 14,448 downwards.
ATGCGTCTTCTTCGTTGGCTTTGGCATGCAATCATTAGCCTGTATCTCTGTGCAGAACCCCAAAACGCTGCAGATGGTTGGAATCTAGCGCTTCTGCGGTGTGTAGCTATAACCTCCGGCGAAGCATGTAGCCTAGCTTTAGCCGCAGCTGATGCTCCCCTCCTTCGGAAAATTCCAGATCCAGAACCGGTAGTCGTCAGCCTCTGAAGCTGGTAGGGAGTGTTGAGCCCATAAGCCCATGCAGCACGAGGTTCTGGACATATATTGTAGCTGCACCGTGGCAGTTTCCTGCTGCAGTGGGTCGAGCGAGGCGTGCATTTGCAGTTACCGCAGCATCCATCTGATATTATTCCGCGTGCGACGCTTATGGACCATCGAGTTGAAATTCTTGGTTCCTTTTTGCCTTGTGCATGGGCATACGCTTCCATCTATGCTTGAAGCCAGTATCACAATCGCCCAAGCTACGTGGTTTGAATCATCCACCCTAAACCCTAAACCCTAAACCCTAAACCCTAAACCCAGCCCAACGTCCAACATCAGCAGGGCTGTTTGTTCTATGGGACTTTCCAAAAATTTGGGATACCTTATTTTGGGGTCCTTATAAAAGGATCCTATTATTTAGGGTAGTATATCAGGGTCCCCTATTTTCGGAAACTCCTATATGGTTGTTGAGACGGCGCTTTGGAACAATCAAGCTTCGGAGTTCTTCTTCATTGTCGGTACCGTGGGCTTTGGGACGTGGCTTAGGGTTCTGGTGTTGTGGGTCGAAAGGACTTTCACGGGACCTTGGCGGTTTGGTGCTTAGGGTTTAGTTTTTAGGGTTTCGGAATTGGGTTTATCTTTAGGGTTTAGGGTTTCGGGTTACGGTTTAGGATTTATATTTTTTAGGGTTTATAGGGTTTCAAACGGTTTCAACGATTTAGCGGCCAGCGTGGTTGGGCCTCCACAAGGCAAAGGGTATCCTTTGCCGAAGAACTCTTCCCATTGCCAGCGACCGTACTTCGCAGGCACGCGAACAAACCTTGGAGCAGGACCAGAGTCCTAAAGCCTATGAACTCTCAACTAAAATCCTGAATCCTGAACCCTGCAATGCGGGCTCGTCCTTGCTAAGTAGGAGGCAAAAAAAACCCTAAATAAACCCTACACCAGAGAGCTCGTAACCCAGAGCCCAAGGGAAATGTCAGCTGCAAACCTCGTGCCCCCCAGCTGCTCTGACGCTTTCCCTAAACCCTAAACCCTAAGTCCTGAACCCTAAACCCTACCAGCACCCCCCAACTACCCTCTAATAAACCCCAAATACCCATATTAGGGACCACAAGGGCTCCATTAAAGGCTACTTGTGGGGTGCTGGTAAACCCCTAAACCCTAAAACCCTAAACCCTATAACCCCTAAATCCCTTTCTCCCGGCTGAGCCTGCGGAGTACCGTCCTTGGCACCTAGCAGAAGTGTCCATTGCATTATAGGACTGTTAGCGTATGGGTCGGTGTCTAAATTAGGGTCCCTTTATAAGTGTTCCCTCGGGGGTGCCTTTAAGGGATCTGTAAGGGTTTCAGGGTTTGGGTTAGTTTCCAAACTAGGGTCCCTTTATTTTAGGGTCCTTTTTTATAGGGGTGCCGAGTACTATATTGGGGACCTATTTGGGGACCTAAAAAGGGACCCTCATTTAGAGAACTACCCGTATAGTAGAGTTCAAAACCGCGGGGCTCTGAGCCATCAGGTTTTTCGCTGTGACCTTGCATGGACAATGGCATAAATCCTATAGGAAGGGGGATGCTGGTTTAGCGCCCTCAAGGCTGACCAAAGACTAAACACACTTCTCAGATGCCCATATAATTAAGCCCAAATTGGATGCGGTTTGTGGCGACTGGCCGAGACATTGGCTTTGCTACTGTTCAACACCAAGGGAACGTGCGGATAGTGCGCAGTACAGTAAACTTTGCAAGAGTTCAACAGCAATAGGTGCAGAGAGTGCGGTGTACTTTGTCAACTGATGTCATCGCTGTCAGGCTTTTGGATTTGCCCTGGGGTGGGATTTGGCATGCTGGATTCAGAAATGCCTAATCAAATCTGATCATGGCTGTTCGGGTCGTTATAGTATCCTTATCGTCTCTATGCACGGATGACGTGTGGATTGCAAAGTGGACGCTTCCTCGATCCGACTCATGATTTGCAACCTGTGGTGCGCGGCCACCATACGACCACACTCCCAGTCTTCGCAGGCGTTCCGGCATTTCAGATGAAGTGCCCTGAGCTGGTTTAGCCGCCTGTGCGTTTAGGGCCTACAAGCATCCGGCGCACAGAACAAGCACCTGCCGGCTGGGGGGGGCCAGAGAAAGACCTCACTGTTTCTCCCCAGGACCTACAGGCCTTTTGGGCTGTACCCGTACTGTACGTAATTGAGATGTCAATTCGAAGGTGCTTAAAACCATCAATGGTATCTCCCAAGATGTTCCACCCCTGCAAGCTGTGAGAGATTGAAAATATCGGTGCAGTCGGTAGACGCCCAATCCAGATGTTCACACCCACCCCACAAGGATATGTCAGGGACCGCTTAAATAGAAGTGTGTTGGAACCCACCAGAACCGCAAGAATGAGACCAAACTCTGTAGCTACCAATGCACTTGTTGCTTGAATGTGCGCAAGTGAAGCAACTGAAGCAGAACAACTGACCTACTCTCTTTGGGATTGGGAGCCAATAAGCAGCCGAGGTTAGTGCACACATGTGTGTACGATTAAAGCGATGATACTTTGGAGATCCAGTGTGGGGGACCAGAGGCTCGTTTGCGACTGAGCTTGGCAGAGGTAGAGCGCCGCCCAGCTTGTGCGAACTGGGTCCCTCGATGCGGTTACGGACGTTTGGGTATGCATGTTTCTCGAGGAACTTCAAGCAGAGCCATGTCAACGTGACGTTATAGGTGTGTAAAGAAAGGATTGTAGCGGCACCACTGCTTTGACATTTACATTGAAGTAGAGTCGGACATCCGGCACCAATGAGCCCGGACCGTGGAATAAAATTTAGTATATCTTGTTGAGGTCGACGTGTATTCCCCGCACAGGTCACTAATCACCTCCTGCCCCGCAGCCGGGTTCTGCACCATTTGCAAGCTCACGAGCTGTGTAATCGTCATGTCAGTGATTTTATGGAAATCTGAGATGTTCATGTTCGGGTGTGCTGGATCGGAGGTTTTAGGGTCGCCCAGGCTTCCTAACAAAGCAAACTCACCAGACTCATCACATCTCCCACCCTGCTCTGCCATTTCGGGAAATTGGATGCCGGTGCCTTCTCAACTTGGGCTGGCAGAGACAGCCTTATGACGTATGCGTGACTGGCTGAAGTCAGCACACGCTGCACGAAAGCAACAAGAGCCGCCGCAATGTGTAAAAATGTTTCAGGTGCACTTGTCCTGTCAGCTAGCAGCTAAGCTAAACATAAAGATCTTGCTTCGTAAGCTTGCAGGCAGCAGACCTGAATAGGAAATTCGAGCATGAGCTGACTCATACGGAAGCCACATCAGGAGGTACTTGTAAAGAAATCTGCAGGCTCTGATTTTAGTGTGAGCCCCCCTCCGAAGAATGCTGATTAGTGCAATTACAGGACATCTACAGATCTGGAACATTCCGTTTGGTTCAGTTGCTTTCCGCCCAGGATTGGCGAATCCTTGGAATCGGTCCCTTGATCCGGAATCCAAGACGGCCAAAGCGGAAGCCCGGCTTCATCGAGCCCCTCTCCGATCTCTTGGAAGCGGCTCTTCGCAATGTCGAGTTGCCTCGGTATCTCAAGCATCCGGACGATAGCCAGTTCACGGCGGCGTTGGGAGCTTTCAGCATGTGTGGCGGCGCGTTCTCTCTTGCATCTGAAGTCGTCAGATGATCCAACGTCATCCACACTGGACACAATGCGGTGTCAAACAGTCAAAGGTTGGCCATTACCATGGCGGTGCAGGCTGTCAAATGTGCCATCCGAGAAAGAGCTCTCGTTGGAGTGTGTACCATGGCGGCTGCTGGATTGGCCCAGGAAGTCATTGTTATCGGTAGTGTGCCGACTACGATCGCTGGATGGGTCGCAACAAGCCACTAGTTCTTGATGCATCCAAGCTTCTGATCGTGGATGCAATCCGGCATATCCGTCGACATTGAACCGGAGCCTCACAGGCAAGTGGCCATCTCATTGAGATTGTCTTCACATGTCAACTCGGGAGGGGCTGAAGATTGTGTTGAAGTGCATGGCATGTGCATGCGAAAGTACACACATACATACATGCGTGTGTGTGCATATGCGTGTATACATATATGTATATATATATATATATCAAATATTATATTATATAAGGGTACTCTCATTAGGTTGGAAGTTTAAATTTACGTGTCGAGCCTATCGTTGCGCCAAGAGTTTATTCAACCTTGGCTTGTTTAAGACCCGCAGCTTGCACTTAACCTCAATGGAGAATTCAACCATCCATTCGGCAAGTCTTTACACGAGCAGTGCCAAAGATTGTGTGATGAACTTGCCCCGTGTGTCCTGCACAAACATAGATATTAATCAGTAATCCCTGCATGAAGATGTTACAGACCTCTGATCAATAAGATATGAGAAGCTCACAACACAATTGTCGCATACATGATTGTTTAATGGTCATTATTTGCTAGGCGTCATTTTCAGTGGTTTGTTCGACAAACGAAAGAATGGACGTGACATCCTGTAACTCATGCACAGACTTCAGACGAACTAAACTCAGAACCAGCATGTAAAGGTTTGTTGGTATAGGCACAAGATGTCAAGAACCGGCTTGCTGAATAAACAATGTAGCGGGCAGCCACATGTTGACATATTGTTCTTCTCAACAATACCAAGCCTCCAGCTTCACTGTATTAGCGGTCTAGCGCATCGTTCTATTAAAGCACAGGTATGAATATTCAGGGACTAAGACTTGCGAACTACATACTAACCAGAAGCTGAATAAACACAGGACCCAACAACTGATACATGTACCTGACAACGTTTGGTTGGCTTGAAATCATGTGAACACCATCTGTTGACCAATGCACCGGTTACCCAGAGCTAAGCGCACAGGGGTGATTCACCCACAAAATGTAGTTTGTAACAAGTAAGAAATGAAGAGGTACATAATGTTCTCTGGGCTAGTAATATTGAAGGAAGCAGAACAGCAACTCTAACCACAGGAACAAGGATATTGGTAATGGTAACTTTAGCATTGGTAAATGTAATACTAAGAATACACCGACTGCACTTGATACGGAAATTCGTGCATAGCAGGGTGTATTCGTAATGTAGGTATGACTGAGAATGGAAGTGGGGATTGGATTGGCTTGTAGGGCGTATGACGACCATAGTTCCAGTACACATACCGATACCTACAGTTATGAAAGTGGGTCACGAGCGGCTACAAATAACTGCTATTGCCGAATTTATTGTTCTTTTGACAAATACACTTACAATTTCAATGTAAGCTTGCTAAGTTGACAGCTATACCGGAATTTCTCTGGCAATACACGGCTGGCGTTGCATATACGATTGTATGCAGCAGTGAAGTAACGGACAAATGTTAAGTAATGGTCAATGGCTGCAAAACAAATTGAACGCTGTAAATGTATAAGGGTTATATTTCCAGTACACATACCGATACCTGCAGTTATAGTAGTGGGTCATGAACTGGCTGCTACTGTATTTCCGAAGTTTACTGTTCTTTTGACAAGCACATTTACAATTTCAATGTAATGGTGTTAAGATTACAGCTATGCCGCTTATATGATCGTATGAAGTAGTGAAGTAATGGACCGATGTAAATTCAATGGTAGAAAGCGACGGAAGAATCACACTATACAAACAAGGATATGGTTCATGTTAACTATATGGTTGATGATTGATACTTCCGCGAAATCTGTTGCGGTTGTTACTCATGTGCGAGGCTTAGTAATCTCGGTTGCACATGAGGGCATGTGTGCGCACAACCAAGAACTGAATGAACTATTTAGTTCTGAAACGACTACTGGCACCAGAATATGTAATGACATGATGTTTTCAATAACTTGTAGATCAAACCTGAGCAGAACTGTATAGATGCTTTGGTATAGGGTTTAAGGTTTGGATCTCCGGCAAGAGTGCAGGTGCACAACACCAAAGAGTAAGGACGAGACCAACAAACAACAACACAAAAAAACAAAACACAAAAGATCCAGAGATATTGCCGGCACTGTTTGTGTTTTGGGGTTGTTGTTTTTGTTGGTGTTCTGGGTTTTATGTGTTTTGCTTTTTGGTTTTGGGGTTTCACAGGATTTTCTTGTAAGGTGCCAATTACTCATAGTAGTCGGAACACCAAAACCGAAAGACCAAAACAACAAAGAACCACAACAAGCCAGAAACTCCAAAAACCAAAGCAGTTCCGGCATTCTCGCTGGATCTTTGTGTTGTTGATTGTTTGGTCCCACACGAATACAGACCAGCACTGAATCCCGAACCCGCGGAAAAGGCCGGAATCGCCAATGTGAGCGGGGTTTTAATGGGGATGAGTGCGAGGTCTGTTGTGACCAATATATATATATATACACACAATACATATATATGTATATATACATATACATACACACACACACACATATATATATATATATACATACCATATCCTGTATGGATATAACAACACACGTGAGCGTGCATCCACCATGTCGTGTCCATGTCTGCTCTCCGAGGCTCAACTCAGAGGCCGAGGTCTCCGTTGCTGTGGGCTGCGGCTGGCAGCCGCCTTGTGCCCGGGGCCCGGCGGTGGGCCGTCTGGTAGAGGTATTTAGCACATTATATACATACATATATACATATACACACACACATAGCTTTGATATGTGAGTGTGACATATACACACACACACACATATATATATATATATATACATAGACAGAGAGAGAGAGAGAGAGAGAGTCACGCCCAGTTGTCCATCTTTTTGTGAGCTTAGGTTTGGTAATCTTGAGTCGCATGAAGCTCCCACTGCAATAGCGGTTCTTGTGCTGCTTGCAGTACCGGACTGATCTCAAGATTATCATGGTTGCAGACAGGACGACGACGACGACGACGACTACTACGACCTAAGCCTCACTTAAACACTGAAAGCCAAGAACCTGAAAATTCCTGGAGCCACGGCTTGACTAAGCTCCGAACCGTTAAAGTTCTCCCCTTCCCAGGCAGGAAGTTCACGGCTCCAGACTTCTCGTTTTCAACAGAACTTGCACTGTGAATTGTTGCAATCTCGGATGCCTTCTAGCTGTACTAGCTCTACATCCGAAGGCCGAATTCAACCAAGTCCAAGCCTAAACTATGCACTCTGAACCCTGAGGAGACGGCTCAAAAGACCTTGACGATGGCGTCTTCCATCTTGGTCCGAGCCCTGGGCCGCGAAGAGTTTAGTTTTGTTAGGAGGCTCATGAATCTGGAGGGTAATGGCCCTTTCCCTCACGCTTTGGGGGTTGAGGTTTTCGGCTTCTACTTAATCGGGTTGTGGGCACAAGCTTGTTCATGATTTCCTGGGCTGCAAGATGCGGGCGGTCTTGAGGTTTGTAGGCCATGGATATTTCGGACACAGCATTCGGTGCCTTTTCTGGTAGAGGACTTGTGGAGCTGTCTGGCCGGTGCAAGAGTGAGAGATGACATGAGGTCTCAAGCGGTGTCGTTACAATGGCAGAAACAGCAACCAACAGTGCTCTCAACCTCAACTCATGGAGGCTAGTCAGCCATGTGCAGAGCGTCGTGCACTAAAGTCTCTACGGATACTTTGTGTGATTATAGCCCGAGCGAAACCCTAGGGCTCCAGCTGACGAAAAAGTAGGCTACCAACCGTGTATGATGTATCCCAGTAGCCCATAAGCCGCTATTCAGCTAACTGAAGCCCACTAGAGCCCCAAAGACTGGCATCTGGGTTATTTCCAGCGGCAGGCCGATCTCCTCGAATGCTTCATCGCTTGGTGCGCCCACAAGACTAAATAAGAATAACACTTGAAAAAGCCGTTGGAGAATGTTCGGACTTCGAGACCGTTGGGCCGAACTGAAGAACGGTTTAGCAACCATGGTGCCCAGAAGCCATAGCTGCGAGACACCGGCTGAAAGTTGAAGATGTCGGGGATGTAGGCTCCTATCAATCTACAGTCTCTGGTCTCCTTAGCCGTCCTGGAGATTGCACCGGCGACTTGTGGCTCAAGCGGTGTCAGCAAAGCTTCACAACCCCCAGCTACCGGACGGCTTCGTGAACATCATGGGGAAGGTGCACGGCAGTTTGGCACGTGCCGGAACTTCGTCTGCACTTGGTAGCACTGAGGGTTGTTGTCGACATCGTTCGGGGTCTCATATTTCTCTGCTTTTGATGGATAGGGTTTCAAGCCTGTGCCGCCGTGTCGAGTTCCAGCCTAAGTCGGCTTGCCACCGCTTCTCCCCCATGATGCCTTGTGGGAAGGAAGGGCTGCGCCGTTGGGTGCGGTCTGTAAGTGTGGACACATGTACGTTGACCCATGGCAATCTAGGGTCGACACGGCACTAGTCCGCACTAGTGACCCGACAGCCATGGTTCCTTGAGTCGTAGACTGGGGGGAAGTTGAAAGCAACAGCAAGAGGTAGGTTAGGCTCCGAATCCTTGGCCGCCAGTGTCTCCCCGGCATCTTCGACACGACCTGAAGCTCTAACCCTTCCAGTTCAACCTTTGTCTTCAGGTAAGGTGAAGAACCAGACTCCGAAGGCGGCCTCGGGCGGTTGGGCATGTTTCGTTGCCCGGGGTATCAGTTAGTGGAATGTTGCGATACGTATTGAGAGCGACAATAGACAGATCGATCGATGGATCGACGGCAGATGATAGACAAAGTAACAGTTCCGTAGGTACGTAGACTGACATAGACAGACAGACAGATAGAGATAGATAGGTAGACAAACAGGTAAAGGATACATAGACAGATCGACAGATCGATAGATAGGTACAGTTTTTCAGATAGGTAGGTAGCTGCATAGATGTGGGTATATACATGCATGTAGGTTCCTGGGCACCTCAAGTCGAAGGGTGGGTGTGATCGTTCCGAGTCGCAGCCAGGCACTAGGGGAAGGGGAATATTTCAGTGTCCTGCAGCTCGCAGTTGAAGTACAGGGCTTGATTCTTGACTCATCCCTTTGGTTTCACAAGTTGTGGAAGGTCGCTTGCCAGCATCGTGCCGAAGGCATCCCCTATAATCCCAATCCGCATATTTGTGAACCGCATCGGTCCCAGGCCCGATGGATGATATAAAAGCCTAAATAATTACCAATATTGCTGTTAGGTTCCTTACCATAACTATACCATAAAGGAGCCCCAAACCCTAGTCAGGCCCAGTCTGATTATTCAGGCCCCTACATGAAGCTGCTTCCTTCAAGTGGTTTTAGAGCTCAAGTCCATCTATCGCAGCCCGAGCTACTTGGGTTGTGTGTAATAGTTGGGCCTGAATAATCAGAGTCGGTCTAGGAAGTATGCATATATATATATATATACATGTACATGCAAAGGATATACCTTATTATACCCCAAGAATTTAGCGTCAAGAGCTCTAGGGGACGGTGCTACTTCCGCTTAACCCCTAGACCCTGACCTTACCAATGCGGGCTCGTCCTCGCTAGGTGGGAGGCAACAAGACCCGTCACTACGCCTTTACTCCCTGCCTGCAACTCCTTCAGCAAGCCAGGAGGCAACATTACTGTATAGCTAGACTCTATCAGGTCCCAAGTACCGATCACTTGGGGCCATATACCCTTGCTTGTGGGTACAACCGGTCCGGGTAGTTTCGTGTTATTTTATAGTTATAACGATTATAGTATATTAATAGACCCCAAAAGCTTGTTTTAATCATGAAGGCCCCGATAATAACTTGACATCTCGCAAGATCCCTTTTCAGGTCGCCAAGGCCGAGAAGAAGAAGAGCCTTCTCGTGTTGGAGGGTTGCAGGTAGTGAGAAGGGTGGGTTTTGGGATGTAGTATGCACACATGTCTGTGGGCACGCATACTCGCATGCATACATACATACATATATACCTTCGTGTGGCAGCGATTGTGCATGTTAAAGAGTCTTCAGGAAGGATACCGGTAATTATTGTATCAAAAAGCTTCAGGCCGTCTTGTCACACGAACTTATAGGCTTTGAGTGTAGGATTGTGACAGGAAATGCTGCCTTTCTGATTCCAGAAGTGGGCCGCATTTTGCTATGTTTTGTTGTTGTTCGGCGTCCTTGCCTGTGTTTGTATTTGAGATTTCTGCAACCGAACGCGGGTTTGGGGTCTTCGCAAAATCCTCCAAACTAGACGCCCTCGTTTGCAAGTTCCTCGCTATACACATGTGTCGGCATCTGGAGCTTCTGGACCTATGGTATAGCGTGTCACGCTACTCTTCCGTCTTCTTTGGTGATCGTGGAGCAAGCCTACGTACATAACCTGCCTACTTCATGACGATCCTGCCCAAATTTCCGTGGGCTGGGGTTTCGAGCATCTCGACTTTCGGAGGGCCCCAAGACACCCTCCCCAGGTTCCAGAATCAACCTGCCAACAAGACTCTCCGGAGCCGAGGAAGCTGACCGGCCGCGCCAAGAAGCGCTTCGTTTACAATCGACGCTTCGTGAGCGCTGCCTGATCGACAATGGAGCGGGTTGTGTCTTCAATATGTCCAGCCATGCTTTGGGGGAGGTTGGGATCGAGGCTTCAACTTCAGGTCGGCGTAAGTTTTAAAGCTGTCATCATATGAGCATCATAGTATTATTATCAACAGAATATTACGTATATGAATAATTGAATATCATCATGTAGAATCAATATCAACATAAATATTAAATAATTGTTGCATTGCCGACTGGGAAGGAAAACAGCTCGACAGCCTCTGGAGAGGGGTGGGATTGGGCAGTCCTGTGGGATTGACTCCTCTCCGTGGGCTCTGAACAGGACAGTGAACCATCAAGGGTTCATCTATCTCGGGTTGTCGGCAGTGTGAATACTTCACAAGTTGCTGATTACAAGAACAACCGAGGTCACCACCACAGTGAACTATCTGTGGGAAGAATTCCATGCAAACTCTTCTATGCGCCATTTATCGTAGCATGCTGGCTTACTTCCATGCCGCAACCCCCAACTGAGCTGTTGACTTTCATGAGAACAGCCAAGGTCGTGAAGAGCGGGCCAAAGCGTGGACCCAACTCCAACGCCGGAAAGTAGAAGCCGTGCTGGACTGAGACCATGGGTAAGTCCAGGATAGCGGATCTGTAGCAAGGGTTCAGAGCCGCAGTATCTGGATCCACGAACATGGCTCCGAAAGCCTAAACCCTATACCGTTGCTCGGTCTCGCCTGGTGCCGTTGCCAGAGCCGCGGAGCCTGAAGACTACAAAGCCCAAACTGCCGTTGACACACCGAGCTGAGGCGAGACTTCAGAAGCACCAAAACCATGAAACGACTTTGAACTACCTGGACATATCCTTAGATAGCATATCGCCCCATTTCGTAGGTATTCAGGGTCTCATGGAGTAGATGGAGGGTCTAGGGTAAACTCTCGACCGTTTGAAGCCTTCCAGCAGGAGAACTGCGGATGCTCTGAGAGTGGCCCAGACCCGGACAGACTTGGTGCTGCTGATCGAAATGACTATGCAAGTTGTGCATTCGGCTTCAGGGTTGAAGTAGGTTTTGAGTAGTCCCAAAAATTACGCGTAAGCGTCGAAACTAAACTAGCTGTCTTTGCAGACGACGAGCCAGTGCTTCCGCATGTGGTGCTTGTGCTGGTTTTGTAGTGCTTTGGGCTGTGACGGTAAGCTCCTGAATACTGTTAAGTGTGGAAAAATCAACCTCTTCATTACAGATGCAGTGTCCACTCGAACGGAACTTTCTCGGCGAGTTGGCTTTATTTGGTTTAGGGCTTGTTTAGGGCTTCGGGCTTAGGAAAAGAGCTACCTCGAGTAGTTTGCTTCTACAATAGGAGACATTGGCTTGAACTCACCTCAGGGTTGCCTGAAGCACTATCCACAGAGCCCACGCGTACGGTTTAGGGGTCAGGGATGTTTGGGTTTTAAGCTATAAGTTGGAAGTCCCACAATCACGCTTTTTTCCTTGCATGGCCTGTGCCCACTCCGAGACTAGGACGGCAGCGAAACAACTAGAAAGCCTCCCAGCTAAACCCCCTGCACAGGTTGGGTGGGAGGCAAAAACAAACATGCACTGCAGTTTCCAAGTTCTTTAGGCTTACAGGGCCTGACATTCAGAACACTGCCCCGCACTTCCCCGAGTGGTCAAAAAACTGGGTACCTGGTTTTCGGTTAAGCTGTTTTGCGCGCTAGTGTTTCGGGAGTATCTCTGGTTCCTTGTTGGGTACAACTTTACATTGTTGTTATAACAAAACCCAATAAGGATTTTACAAGTTTTTAAATATCGCCCCATCAGGGAACCAGATGTGAGTAGTAGGTATTTGGACCCACGTAAGGCCCTAAACCCTAAACCCTAAACCGTTAAAGCCCTTGAAGGTACCGCTGCTCCGGGGACTCGACGTCCCCCCAGGTCTGCCATGCGACGAACCTGCCCTGGTGTCGCCCTCAGCCTGGATTTGGGTTTACGGTTAACCCTAAACCCTAAACCCTAAATCCTAAACCATAAACCCTGTCGCCCTCAGTCTGGATTTGGGTTTACGGTTTATGGGTAAAGGGGATATGGTGAGGGCGTTTGGGGACTGGCCGGGCGCTCCGGGAGACCAATGCCATCCAATACCCAACCCCATGAGGAAGATCCATTCAGATCATGCTTTAACGAGTATTTGTTCCTTATAAGGAATGGGCATCGGGTTCTCCAGGCAAGGGCTTGGCACAGGCTTCCAGCGGAGCCTTGTACCCCTTCAGGGAAAGGAGATCACTATGGATGAGGTACACGGTTTAAGCTTGAGGATCAAGGATGTCGTCGTTTTGCGGGTACATCTTAGTCTTGTATTCTTGTATATACTCCAACCCTTCATTCTGGCCCCCTTCTCCCGGAAACGCTCGGGAATAAGCCTGAGACTTGGGCCGACTCTCTGAAACAGAAGTCCAAGGCCGAAGACTGCTCAGACCCATGGGTCCTAATGGCAGCCCCCCTAAACCTCACTTCACTTCAGAGCATGAGGTCCAGTCGGTCCTGAGCTGGTCTAGATCGCCAAAAGCACCCTAAATCGTAAACTTAAGCCAAAGCAGGAACAGCGCTTGAATGGAACAGTGGTGAGGTGCGACATTTCCTCCCCCAGCTGGGCGTCCGTTGCGGTGCAGCACTCAATTCACTCTCAGGCTTCTGCCCTTTTGTCCAAGTGAGTGTGCGCAGGATGTAGGCCTATTGCGCATGCTGAAGAGCAGCCCAGCCGGCTTGCAAGTCTACTTACATCAGCCTTTCCGTACGAGCTATAGAGGATCTCATGGGTAGAGCTGAAGGTACAAAGCTCACGGCCATGCATCCTTTTGTGCTTTTCAGCTAACGTGGGACGCAGGGATTCTTAGGCAGAGCTTGCGGACACTTCTGTCGGTCGGAGGTTTTGCTTTCGGGTTTAGGATTTAGCAAACGGATCTTTATGTTCGGCTCCACCTGCTGCTGCTTCAAGGCTCGTGCCCCACTCAGTTGTGAAACTAGCTGATTAGGGTGTGAGTCGAGACGATCTTCGCGACCTGTGCTTTGATAATATTCAATCGTGGTCCGGCATAGGCCCTCCCCAAAACCAGCAACAGCAAGCTGTTTGATTTTGCTAAGGGTGCGCAGAGTACACCCTTTAGTTCCGATGCAGTACCGCGCTTCCAGGCTGCTGCTCCTGCACTAGCCCGAGCCCTAGTCGTGGTATTTGCACTTGACATCATGCAACTCGCTTCCAGGACGGACCAAGGGAAGCAATCCAATGCCGTGCTCATGTTACGTTATGTTGACTATTCACTATACTATACCGTATTATACCGTTTTCACAACTAAAGCTTCATACTAGCCCAGCAACCGGCCACCGTCGTCGTCGGAGGCATCCTCGGTTCGGGATAGCCGTCATCGATATAATAACGTCGTCGTCGTCGTAGTAGTAGTAGTAGTAGCAGTAGCAGTAGCAGTGGTAGCTGTAGCAGTAGCAGCAGCAACAGCAGGAGCGGCAGCAGAAGCAGTAGCAGTAGCGGTAGCAGTAGCAGCAGCAGTAGCAGTAGCAGTAGCAGTAGCAGTAGCAGTAGCAGTAGCAGTAGTAGTAGTAGTAGTAGTAGTAGTAGTAGTCGTGGTCGTAGTGGTATTCGTAGTCGTACTCGTACTCGTAGTCGTACTCGTGCTCGTAGTCGCAGTCGTGGTCGTCGTTGTCGTCGTCGTCGTCGTAGTAGTAGTAGTAGTAGTAGTAGGACGTAGCAGTAGCAGTAGCAGTAGCAGTAGCAGTAGCAGTAGCAGTAGCAGTAGCAGTAGCAGTAGCAGTAGCAGTAGCAGTA
>CAJNDV010034896.1:13905-28143 GCA_905221635.1 Symbiodinium sp. CCMP2456 | reverse complement strand
ACGGAATAAGTAAAATGACATTAAGAGTAGTGGTATTTCAAGATCACCGAAGCTCCGACTTATGCTACAACTCCTAAGTCATGTAGGGTGGAAAGGTTACGGCGCTGCAATGTAGGCCTCCTGATTTGGGCTTCGAGATTCGAGCCAAAGTCCGGCTTTTAGGTAGTCGTTATGATTGCGAGAACAAGGATTTCAGGTGCAAGGGTCGAGAGTATCGGATGACTGCATCTTGAGGGTAGCAGGGCTTTAGCAACCAAAAAGAGAATCTGCTCAGGGCATCGGGAGTCGGAGTGTCAACTGCAGCAAAATAATTGCCAGCTTCAACGCTGAACCGAAATGTCCCCAAGCCCCCAAAAACCCCTGCTTGCCGGCCCACGCACCCTGAGATTCGCGCCCTCCACGGACGCCACAGGGCTTGCTAGGCATCCGGCCCATCACAAGAGCCCCCCTCCCCCACCGCAACGCGCTGAACGCAGCAGGCGTCAAGCCTTCCCTTTCTAGGGCTGCAAGGTTGAAAAGGGGTCCCAATAACTGGAACAGGTTTTCGTTTATAGCATCGCTTACTAAACTGAACTAAACTGGCGACCATAAGGGGAGTCCCCTATGCTTGGGCTTCCGGGTTTACAGTTTTTGGCGGCTTTGGGTTAAAAGCTTCAGGACTTCGAGCTCTGAGTTTCAATTCCACAAGATCGGGTTTAGGGTTTTAAGATTTCGGGCTCAAGGGCGAAACCCGAAAAACCTACATTGGAAACAGAGTTGAGGTGCGCCATAAACGTCTCTTTAAAAACCAACATGCAACCCTGCCACAAAATCGACGTTTCAGCTCCATGAAAAAATCCTAAACCCAAAGCCCCAAACNNAAACCCTAAAATCTTAAAGCCCTGAAACCTCAACCCTAAACCCTCAGCCCTAAACCCTAAAATCTTAAAGCCCTGAAATCATGCATCTCGGAACCCTAAAAAAGCACCACGGCGGAAGTGCTGCCCACACCGTTCACCCCCCCCCGCGTTGCAGTCAGAGACGACAGGACTGGGCTCGTCCCAGAGCGGGGCGCTAAGCAGATCCGGCCAGGTCGTTCTTGAGACAATTGGGGTTTAGGGTTTAGGGCGGGGAGGGGAGGGGGAGGGGAGGGGAGGGAAGGGAGAGAGGGGGGCAAGGGAGGGAGGGGGGAGGGGGAAGAGAAGACAGAAAGAGAGAGAAAGAGAGAGAGAGAGAGAGAGAGAGAGACAGAGAGAAAGAGAGAGAGAGAGATGGGTTTGGGGTACTGTAGGGTTATGGGCTCCAGGGTGTAGCGTCTCCGGTGTTAGGATTCAAGCCTTTTCCGGTTCGGGGTTCAGCGTTTAGGGTTCTAGTGTTGAGGGTTTAGGGTTCGGTGTAAAGGTTGCTTTTGGCAATTTGGCTTTCGGCCGGGCCCTGATCACCGAACCTGCCAGAAATCGTGTCGGAGGCTTCCAAAACTTGTCTCCCAAAACAGCACCTATTCAATGGCCTTAAAAATCAACCCAAAGGGACAGAGCTTCGAATATCAGATTTCGGGCGGGCGCGTTTGTATAACTATATGGGCACTGCATCGGGATGTTGATGTGATCTTCAATTATTCCGACCTCTATATATGAGGCATAGAAGACAGCATGGCGGGAAATCGTGACTTCATCGAGTAATAAAGGCGACCATTGAGCATCTCCACAACTGATCAACCTGAACCGAGTCTCAAAGACTGTAGGGACAATTGGGGACAGCTGTTGCACCCTTTTGTGGGCCTAGAGCCTAAGGAGCCTAAACCCTTAAAGCCGCGTAAGAACCCCTGTAGCACATCTGTGCAAGGCTCGAGGTCCGAGAACATTCCTCCATGTTACAACCCCACGGGTCCCTATAGGAAGTATGGTGCAGGCTTACGGCATGGGATTCTGGACATAGGGCTTAGTGCTTTAGTGTTTAGGGCTTCAGCGGCCTAATCAAAACATCTTGGGGCGTTGGTCCTATGCGTCGCAAGGGTCGTCGGCTTTAGTTTTGAGGTGTAGGACAGAGGTTGTTCGACCATTTTCGGAAGCCCCAAGGTATTGCATGCCAAGTGTGAGCCGGTTGGCTTCAACGGCATGTCCCAACATTATCTCGACAAAATAAGTTTTCGAGACACCGCTGGGGCCACTTGCCCGGTCAGGTGCTGGCGCTTTCAAAGTCGCCAAGTCAAAGCCCCGAAGCCCGAAACAGTCTAGAAAAGGAAAGCTGCGCCCCAGACCCAAAAAGGCTTCGGGTATAGGGTTTAGGGTTTAGGGTTTAGGGTTTAGGGTTTAGGGTTTGGGCCTGAGGTGCACCCTACAACTCTTAAAACATGAGAACCTGACAGACTCTGCACCGAGTCCGGCCTTCAGAACTCCCGGGTTTTCGGGGTGTGCGGCTTCGGGTCTTAAGGGCTTCAGTTAGGGTCTCGGGTCTGTTAGGGTTTAGGGTTTAGGGCTTAGGGTTTAGGGTTTAGGGTTTAGGGTTTAGGGTTTGGGGTTTAGGTTTTGGGCCGTAGCACTTAGGACTGTCGCACCAGTAGTAAGGCATCACGGCTTTCGGGCTTTGGTTGCGGGCTTGCTTCTTGGGGCCTATAGCGCACAAGCCTCTTACCGGGTCAAAGGATGGCAAAGAAGCTGCGTAGGCTTATAGACTATAGTCGAAATCGCCTTACCATAACAAGTACCATCAAGTACCACACAAAAGCCTAGCGGGTGACTAGCGAGTCTGGTGCAAGGGATCCAGCTCATATGGGAGTTTCCGAAAATTAGGGGTACCTTGTTTTGGGGTCCTTATATTAAGGATCCTATTATTTGCGGTGCTATATTAGGGTCCCCTATTTTCGGAAACCCCCATATGAGTAGCTGGGGCCTGAGACACCCACGTAAGAAAGGCTCGACAGGGCTCTGTATTTCACAATGGCTACAAAGGAAGCCCTAATCATAAGAATCGCAAGATCCGACAAGCCCGTAGACTTATACCCTAAAACCGTAACCCCTGAACGAATAGACGGCAGAATCTGGAAGATTACAATGAGGATGACAATGCTAGCAACAAGAAGCGTAAGATTGAGAATAACATTGAAACAGTACAGCAATCCTCATCAACTCACATCTGTACCGCGGCATGGATGGCCTGGAAGAAGTGGCACGTGCTCCGCACGCCAAACATCTGAGCCCCTGCCTGTCTTGGCCTTTCGCCACTAAGGGCTTGGGTTTTCGTTGAATGTGTAACGGCTCCCCTTTACGAGAAGCTCCAGCCTCTACGGACCGGTTTGGGTTTAGGTTTAGGGCATTGACGCATCAACTTCCTGACAATTCTGGTATCGTGCTTGCACATGCGTGCGCTAACGCAAGCTCTGGAGGCTTGCAGGACTGGGTCAAGCTAGGCTTACGACACACATAAGCACCTACCTATCTATCTATCTATCTATCTACCTACCTACCTACCGACCTACCTACCGACCTACCTACCGACCTACCTACCGACCTACCTACCGACCTACCTACCGACCTACCGACCTACCGACCTCCCTGCCTGCCTACCTACCTACCTGCCTGCTTACTTACTTACCGGCGCAGACATGCACACGTGCAGACATACAGCTACAAACGTAGACTTCCATACTTGCATACACGCACACGAACAGGCATGAGCAGAACAAGCGTATATAGAGTTTGATATATATATATACACACATGTACATGTAAGTACCGGCACGTATACGCGGACATATCTAACAATGAATCATCAACACTTACATATGAAAAAAACATTTTTGTTACAGGGAGCCAGACTCGAAGACTCGAAATATATTCGCGAGCACACGTGTGGACACACAGACTGCATACTTTTCCATGTTTATATTCGACGTCTATGTCGACCGAGATAAATGAATAGAATTAGACTGTATATATACACACATACATACCTACCTACCTACCTACCTACCTATCTACCTACGTACATACATACATATATACATACATACGTCCATACATACAACCACACACACACACATTATGTACGAGTATACTACCCGGTTAGTGCAGTTTCTTTGCGACAGGAGCCCATGTTAAACAAGGAGCACTCTGCGCTTGCAAGAGTGTGGAACAGAGGATTGTGGCCGCTGCTTGGCGACCAGAGGTGGCGGTCCCAGCAAAAGACATGAAGTCAGTGACGTATCTTTGGCGATACAAGTGTTCGCTAACTTAGATTTGAGACTCGGAGCTTTTATACTATAGGCCCTACTTTAGGCTACAAGCACAGTCGATCTGCGGTTGTCACGTCGACTGCGACCTATCATGACCGCTGGTTCTCAAGACCTTCTAAGCCCCCGAACCCTTGGTTCCCATGCTCGCCCTCTGCCCAATGCTCTTAGGGTTTAGGGTTTAGGGTTTAGGGTTTGCAAGTGGTAGAGGCCACCTGCACGGTCGTGATGATGCCCAAGCGGTTTCGGCAGTAGACAGGCTGGGAGAGCAACGGGCGTAATCTATGGCTCGGCACAGCAGAGCTAATCGTATCCCTGAGCACTCTTTTCTGGTGCCTTGACTTCCAAAGCTGCAGAGTCGCGCTAGTGACGGCGCAGCCAGGTGATTTCACCTGCANNCTTCCTCCTCCGAGCAGACATCATGTCGGGGTCCTCCACAATGCGCCATGCGTGGCGCAGACGGTAGTACAATTCCAGCTCTTTACTGCCATGCTTCGTGAGCGCGTTGGCAAGTTGTGCTTCTGAATGTACCCAGCGGATGAGCACCCCGTGGTTCCTTTGAGCCTCCTTGATGGCCAGCAGCTCAATGTTGGTGCGCTTTTCCGCCCCTTTTATGACAAGCACCTCAGTGTACAACTTATCATAAACGTTTCTGGAGTCCGTCATCCAGTGACCTTAGCGACCGTCTCATCGGGATGACGCAGATTCACATTCCCAAAGCACAACTCACTCCATTGGTAACGGGCAAAATACAGTGCATCTTCCCCGTTAACAGCAGCTTGCGCCTCTGCCGCACCTGGTGACCTACAAGCCCTGTCTATCTTATTGGAATGCCATGCAATGGGTGTCACTCGTCCCATCTCGCCCTGCAACATGTTCGCAGGGCCCATGCCTATAAAAATCCCTTGCGTCGATCCACCTTCGCGGCGATTCTGGCTCGCCGCATCCACCCAGCCAAACAATGCCAATGGTTCCTCAGCTGAGAAGCGGTGTATCAACATCTGATGGTCCTGGCGGGCTTTTGCGTGATGGGCCAGGAGATTAGCTTTGATGATCGTGTTGACATTGCTCTCGGAGATTTCTGAGAGCAGGAGGCGTACCTCAGCAGACAAGTGTGGTGCTACTTGTTGGGCGTGCCATGAGAGACCCTCTAGAAGGGCTCTCAACTGCGTCTTTTCTCGCTCCCCGGTAGCAGCATCCTTCATCTTTCGGCGACTGGAAGAAAGTGGAATCTCCTTAACCCCTTCCAGGTACGTCGGCTGACTCAGTAAGAAACCCTCTGTTGTCCTCTCAACATGCACGCCACACTGCACAAACTTGTCTTGCTCCCAGTCTCCCCACTTGAACCGTTGGCGGATCTTTTCCAACAAGGCTTGCCAGTCAGCGTCCTCAGCTCCTCCGCTAAACAAGAAGTCGTCGACGTGACCTGATATCATGCCCCGTAGCTCTCCATTGGGACGCCAGACCCATGCGCATGCGTCGGCATGTGTCCGCTCGAGTCCCAACTCGCCTAAGTACTCGTCCACGGTTCTGTACCACTCCAGTGGTGCGTCTACAAGTCCATAGCAGGCACGCCGAAGGCGTGTAATAGTTCCCTCTGGTAACCCCATGGCTTCGCAGATTTCTTTGCACGGAATGCAAAACAACTGGTCCGGGTATTCTCGGCCTTGTAAAAACGCTCCAGACACGTCTCCTTTTTGCACCGTCCAGCCGCGGTTGGTGGACAATTGCAACTGCATTTGACGCGTCTGACGCGTCATCACGGGGGCTGTGGTCGATCGGTGTTCGTATTTAGGGTCTTGGTACCCTAATAGCACAGCTCTTGCTTTAGCCTTCTGGCCACCTGAATCGGTGGACTTCCAAGTTAGTATCCACCTCATATTGATGGCTTGCTCCCGGCTTGGCTTCAACTCCTCCGGGAGCACCTGGAAGGCCTTCGATGCTATAAAATTGCGGACCTCGATGTTCTTTGCCGCTCGGAACTCCTCCTTCTGGGACGGCGACAGTTTTCGCTCACAGACCTCAATTGCCCTTCGCTTCATGGCTCCCACAAAGTAGGAGGGCAGCTGATGTAGTGTCTTCTGTAGTCCTCTCACGTTGGTGGGAAGCTCAATCTCCACGGAAACTGCTGCGTCCGCAGGCTTTGGCTCCCACTCCTGGTCCGGCACGGATGCCCACCAGGCTTCCGCTGCTTGCCAACCACAGCCCTGTGCACTTTCCAGCCGAGCTCGGCTTGAGCTTGCTGAAGCTGGTGAGCGATGCTCCTCGTCCTCCTCCATAGGCTCTGCCATGGCTTCCGGTTGGGCCCTCTTGCCTCGAAAGCGGACTCGCGTAGGCGGCGCTGTCTCTTCCACATCTTGTGCACCATGCCACTCTGGTGGCGTGGGGCGTTGCTGTGAGTAGTCTTTGACCTGATTGCCGCCGATCTCCGCCGCTACTCTCTGGAATGACCAGGGCGTTCGGTCCTCTGGCTTAGCGAGCATCTCCAGGAGCTCCTCCCTCTCAGAGGCTCTCCGCAATTGTTCCGGACAGCACTTTATCAAGCTCCTCCCTCGGACGAGCCACACCGAACTTCCGGGCACCAGGTGTCCGGATTCATCCTTCTTCTTTTCAGTGGCCAGGATCCTCGCTGGACCTATGAACTGGCCATGTTTGTCGCCCGGTTGTCGGCGACCCTGTTGGCCAGTCTGTGCTCTCCATAGATACACTAACTCACCCGGTTGGAAATCGAGAACAGGTTGGCCCTTGGAGTTTTGAGCCCGGACAATTCTCTGGCGTGCGATCCAAGATGCATGCGCGCCCTCTGCAGCCGCTCTTAATCTTGAGGCACGTTCCACCTCTCCTTGGGGGTCTTCCCACAGCATGGACACGGGGGCCTGGTTAATCACTTCCATCACAGGACCTACTTGGTCAGGGTTGTGGCCTAGCGCATGCTGCACAGGAGAGAAACCTCGGACAATATCCCGATGATTGAACGTCATGACTGCCGTGGCAAGTGCTTCTTCGGGGTTAATGCCCTCTTCCCCCAAACACGTCTTCGTCATAACTTCCTTCAATCCCTGAACAGCCTGTTCACAGATCCCCAGTTTCCAATGGGCTTCACCGGGGATAATCTCCAGGAAAATCTTGTGCCTATCACAAAAGCTTTCCACATGTTGGCTTCGGAAGGACCCAGCGGGATCAAGCCTAAGAACCTGGGGCTTTCCGAAACACTGCATCCAACCTTCCTGAAGATAGCTGAGACACGCCATAGCAGTTGGTTGTTGTTTCGACCCTGTCGTCAAGATTCTCGCAGCCCTAAACCTGGAACACTCATCCACAATCACCATAAACTGAACCTTTTCGTGGGTTTGAGGGTGAACCCAATGTCCTACATCAGCGGAAATGGTGCTCCATCTTGGGGGAAGTGGTTCCAGAGTGGACATGTGACGATGACCTATGCGACGCTTCTCATGACACACTGAGCACTGAAACTCCCTTGCCAAAGTTAAAACCCTGTTTGAGGCTCCTCTTCGACGCCAGGCATCCACCAGATGTCGTGTGCTCCCATGCCCCGTAGCCGCGTGTAGAAGATACAGCTGTTTCTTGATACGTTCATCAAAACGCCTATCCACACCTCCTAGAGCACGCTTCCATTGTCCCGTCCTCTGAATCACCAAGCCCTGCTCAAGCATCTCAGAAGGACCCTCAGGACATCCAAACCCAACCGACCGAAGTTCCTCAAGCAACTCATCTTCAACCACCCTGCCGCCTCGGCTCACGTACGCTGCTACTGTGTAGCGGTCGCCTGTCCAGTAGGACCGTGCCATCCAGTGACTCCTGAGCGCAGGCGTCAAGGCCCGAGTACCCGGGTGGGGTTTCCA
Source organism: Symbiodinium sp. CCMP2456 (assembly GCA_905221635.1). Taxonomy (NCBI): domain Eukaryota; class Dinophyceae; order Suessiales; family Symbiodiniaceae; genus Symbiodinium; species Symbiodinium sp. CCMP2456. Next base: position 20,070 of record CAJNDV010034896.1, on the reverse strand, counting down.
CCCATAACTCGCCCCCTTTGTATTGGCCTACTCCGATTACGTAGTTGCTATGGCTCGCGTCGTTGTGGTTGTCCCGATGAATAGGCATTCTGTTGTTAGCGCTGAGAACAAAGGAAGTCCACTTGGCTCCCTTGGGGAGGTTCCTACGAAGCCATTGGTTCACATAAGCAGTGATCTGAGGAAACTCATGAGTTTTGTTGGTAATGCCATAATTCCTGCCATGTGAATACATTCCAAACGCATGATAGGAGCCTTGAGTCCCTGGGACCATGCCGCGTGTCCTACCAATACGAAGTTTGGACATCACTTCCAGCAAAGGTTGAATATCTTGAATGGCATACATCTTCTTTTTCATGAGCTGTCCGGCTACTTCCTCCACCTGTTGCCTTTCACCTTGTGTGTACATGCTTTGCTCTTTCAACTCCTGAGGCCCGGAACCTTGTGTTGTGTCGGGGCCTGTGATCTCTGGTTCTTGTTCTTTTAACTCTTCCCTACCACTGATACAGTTGCTGCAAGTCATGTGGAAATCATGGATCTTACTCTCCCCACAGGTACAAACCTCTCCTACTCCAAAGTCCTCGGGCAGAGAGCTCTGCCCCTCACTCTCCTGAAGCAACGAGCTGTAACTGAACTCCTGGCTCAGACTTTCTGCCGCGCGGTGAGCGTAGGCTTCGGTGTAGTCTACATTACCGGGGTTGCGATGTCCTTCGCAACGGCCATGCTGGTAGCTTTTACCGCAGCGACACGGAAGATCCAGCTGTTCCACAAGACGTTTGTGACTAGACATCACCGTCCAGCCCCACTGAAGCAATCTTCCCTCAACCTTTTCCCGAAGTCCCAATTGACAACCCTTAGCCACGGAAACCAGTATGGGCCCCGAGCCCTTGTTGAGGGCATGCACTCGGAGCATTCCCTCCTGGCCTCCCGCCTGGAGTCCCAAGTCGATTGTTGACACACACTTGGCTTCACCGGAGTCCGCAAAACCAAACACAGGACGGTTCTTGAGGTCCACGTTCTTGACCCCAGTTGTCCCGTGCTTGCCCTCATTGACCTTCATGACCGCCTCGATGGCCTTGACCGATCCCAAGGTGCGCATCGCGCCCCCGTCGATGACGCCCCACCCGGCCTGTACAGCCTCTGTCGTGGTGGGAACATGACCGCCGCTCTCCTGGCCACCGAGGAGCGCCTGTTCTGCGAAACAGACGAATGGCGCCGACTGGTCCTCGGCCACATGTGCTTTCTCTTGCTGACAGTTAGCTGCCCTGTGGCCTATCTGGCCACACTTGAGACATGTCATTCTCGAGTCATCCCGTGGCCGAGGTCCGGCCTGAGAGCTGCTGCCACCACTCTGGTAGTACTTCCTGGACATCCGTACTTGATGCTGGCGCTGCCGTGCATCCTTCAAGGTGCGCTTTGCTGTCTGCAGGGTGGCCCACGCTTGGCGACTCGTCCTCGGCCTCCGCGACGAGGGCGACACCCTCGTCATTCAAGTCCGCATCGTACTCGCTGTGCTCGCCAGCCTGCCAGGCCTCCTGCGGCTCGTTGTCCTCGTCCTCACCGGCCTCGCCAAGGAAGCCTGAGCCCTTATAGTGCTGGTCCCTCTTCTTGAGATCCGTCTCCGTCCACTGGTTCCTCAGCTCCTGGGCCACTTTCAAGACACTGAATTCCCCCTTCAGTGCCGTGAAGATCATGTTGCGCTCTCCGGTGCTAAGGTTGGCATCCTGTAACAGGTACCAGGCTTGCACCCACTCTGGCAGGAGCTCCGTCTGTCCTGCCCTGGGGCCATTCCACAAGCCGGGTGTGGCTCCTGCTTCGCTGTAGGACCGACTGTCCGCCCAGTTCCACGTAGACGATGACCACCAGTTGGAGTACGGGGCTCCATTCCAGTAGCCTCCCATGCCACCCCATCCGCTGTAGGAGCTGCTAGCATCCCAACTCGGGTTTTGGGTGTTTTCTGTTGAGGCTTCGGCCTCGTCCTCGTCTCTTTATTCGTTGCTGTGGTCGTGGTCTCCGAAGTCCAGCTGCTGCGACGGTGTCCCGGGTACCCGGCTTCGCGGGATACACGGTGAGTCGCTGGCCTGGTGTGGCTTGACCCGGTGAAGGGCCTGCTGTGCTCTCATATAGATCTCGCTCTTCCGGGTCACGTACTCATTGATTGACTCACCATTCCGGCGCCGTGAATGCCGGAAATATTGATTGAGGTACTCAGTCAATTCCGCAACCTGTGGTCTCCCGAGGCAGTCACGGAGATGCCTCATGAGGACTTCCACGCCCCCTGAGTAGGAAACCCAGTTTGCCGATTTTCCCACGACCATCCGCTTTGCCGAGCCCTGAAGCTCAGCCACCAGTCGTGGCCCTGCCATGTACCTCTTGTGGTAAGCAATCCCCTCCTGCCATAGCAGCGCTTCTTCCTCGTATCTCTGGAACGTAGCGCTGTTGCCGTCCCACTGGGGAACTCCATCCTTTGACCGTGCTGGTCCGTCTCCTCCTCCACTCGTAGTCATCAAGGGCCTCGCGCTTGATGTTCACTGGTCCCTGGATCGCGGCTCTAAGGTGCTGGAGCTTTCGGCTCCGCTACCATGCAAGTGGTAGAGGCCACCTGCACGGTCGTGATGATGCCCAAGCGGTTTCGGCAGTAGACAGGCTGGGAGAGCAACGGGAGTAATCTATGGCTCGGCACAGCAGAGCTAATCGTATCCCTGAGCACTCTTTTCTGGTGCCTTGACTTCCAAAGCTGCAGAGTCGCGCTAGTGACGGCGCAGCCAGGTGATTTCACCTGCAGGGTTTAGGGTTTAGGGTTTAGGGTTTAGGGTTTAGGGTTTAGGGTTTAGCAGTTTCTCAGGTGGCCTTGTGAGCTTCCGAATCATTCCGCTAAACCTGATGGCACTAGGCACGAGCTCCCTGTTGCAAACCTGAAATTCCCGAAGAGCCCTGGGAACCCGTAAGTCCCAACTCCCTAAACTAGGGTTTAGGGTTTAGGGTTTAGGGTTTAGGGTTTAGGGTTTAGGGTTTAGGGTTTGGGGTTTAGGGTTGGGATTCGGGTTCTTTCAAAATCTCACCCCGAGTCCTTATAGACCTACATTCCATACCCTGCTCCCCAAAACCCTACCCCCCAAAACTATGAGTGCGCATACCCTAAACCCTGAACACTAGAGTCACTAGAGCCCCAAGCCAAAACCATTGGGACCGCCCTCTGAACGATGCCGCATCAGTCAGCGGTCTTCGCCGCTCTCGTCGCCGTGTTCCAAGGGAGGCTCTCGTCTGGCAACTCCTCACAAAGCTAAAGCTGCAGGCGTGAACGGGTCTGGGGTATTCTGTGGTGTAAACACAGTTCGGAACCCCACGGAATAAGATAGGTAATTATCAAGCTTTTTTGAAAAACAAAAAGGCTTTTGGGGATCACAACTTCATTGGGCTATAGCGGTCTGCTATCAGTCACTGTTCCGAACTTGGTCTTGACACAGTGCCTTGGTGGATTTATTCAAGACGCGGCAGGATGCCTCACAACACTGTGTCCCCTGACTCGTGTTGACGGAACCGAAATCTACACATTTAATGAAGCCCTCAAGCCGTAAGCCAGCGTAAAGCTAGAGATACCTCAAATCACTCACAAGCCCAACACCTCGTCGCGCAAGGGGCACAAATGCCTAACAGCTTGAGCCCTCAAGCCCTAAAGCCCACACCTTTACGCTCGGCAACAGGCAGCACCTGAACGTACTGTTTGTGTTTGGGGCATCGGCAGCAACACAAGATCAGTGAACTCAAACTCGGACTGCTGCAACTGTCATGGATACATTGACTCAAGTCGCATTCACTGCTTGGACATGCTCTTCCATAACTCACGTGTGCTCACCAGCACGACTCATGTCCAGCCCCTGCAACCACCATGGTGCTCTTTTGGAAGGTATCCCTAGCATCCAGATCATCGCCCCAACACAAACTGGTAACGGCCTTGATCACGTTCGCGCCGATGACCAACGCGCCTCCTGAGCGAGCTGATCTTGGAAACAAAACTTGCCACTCTGAGTCGTACACCCTCATTGCTGGACCCCACCCTACGCCCCCCGACCCTGAACTCTAATCCCCGATTCCTAGTTCAGCTCAAAATGCTCGGGGACTTTTCGACTTCAGAATCTGCATAGGCATAGGTTTCTGTGATTGGGCTCCAATGTGGATTTTTGCTTGGGTAAGAATCGTCCAGGTTCCCAGGTTTGCGGTTACCGACACCGGCTTGAACAGCTTACTACGCGAAGGTGCCGCAATTCAGGCTCTTTCTAGGCTGAGATTTCGAGCCAGGGGTTTGGATTTAGGGTTCTGGACTTGGGAGTGTCGAGTTTATCGTTTTTTAGGGTCTAAGGCCTTGGGGGGCTTGGGGAGGAACTTCCGCCCTGAAATCCTTAAGGTGCCTCTTTAGGGCAACACGGTACTACTACTACTACTACTACTACTCCTACTACTACTACTACTGCTGAGATGTGACAACAGGTGGACTACGGGTTTCCGCAGGTCTCTGCATTCTTGCGCGAGCTTCCCCGCGACGCTCAAGCGGTTTCGCTGCACTCTTCGACCGTGATCTTGAAATCTTCACTCTAAACCCTAAGCCCTAAACCCTAAACCCATTTGCGGGACCCCGCAAAGAACTCCCTGGGCGTTATCCTGGGGCTTTATGAAATAAAGAGTAAAGGTATATTAGGGTTTAGGGTTTAGGGTTTAGGGTTTAATTATATTAATAGTACCCATGAAGCAATAGCACCCAAAATACTCGGCAACATCCCAAGTTGAAACCATGGATCTCCACACCCAAACACGTGGCCCTGAATCCCCAAACCCTGAACTTATTGACAGTTTAGGGTTTAGGGTTTAGGGTTTAGGGTTTAGGGTTTAGGGTTTAGGGTTTAGGGTTTAGCTATCACACGTAGTACAAGTACCAGCTCTTTGCTGCTAACTATAAAGCTTCTAAGTACCATGCGAAGTATTATCGCTGTATATCATCGTTATCTTCGGCGCGTCAAGCTGCGCATTACACGGAGGAGTTGCAGACTCCTCGACGTCCTAGACCCCAAACATCTGCGATTGAGTGAACTCTGACCCCAGCAAGAGAAGCCCGAACCCTCAACTCTAACGCGAGGGCCGAAAGGAGGGGGACTGGGAGTATGACATAGCAATATCATGCTGCTATAGGGACCATCAAGGGATAGGACTGCTAATCATTCCGACCCACCTTTTTTTTAAACCGCCCATCGATAAAAAGCATAACCATGGCTCCGATGGCATCCACTGCCGAGAAGGGCTCGTTGATCCTGGAACTTGCACTTTAACACATGGGTGGTTTTCTAAATTAGGGTCCCTTTTTGGGTCCCCAGTATAGTACGGCACCCTTATAAAAAGGACCCCAAATGGGACCCAAATTTAAAGAACTACCCACTTGGGTGGTTGTCAAAGTTAGGGTCCCTTTTTTTTGGGTCCTTGTTATCATACGGCACCTATATTTTGACAACTACCCACATGAGGATCAGGTGAATATGTAAATGGGAGGGGCCGGTAATTTTTCGGAAGACACCGGGGGCCCACGAAAGAAGGAGCCCTCTTAGAAATGCTTGCCCGAGCCCTATGCAGCTGAAGGAATTGTTGAGTCTTTCGAGGCTCCGAACAACCAGCGTCTCGATTCCTACATAGCGGGTATCCTCAACACCCTTTCATCACGTAATGGTCAAAGCAGAAGATCTGCAAAGCTGGACCAAAGAATCTGAGGTTCGGGGGTCTTGGGGTTGAGGGCTTTTGGGTTTTGTGGCTTTGGGGTTTCTGGCTTAGGATTTGCGGGGTTTGAAGGATTTTCGGCATTAAGAGTCTTAGGACTTTGAGGTTTCAGGCACGCTAACCTGAAGCCCTTAATGTAGGGGCCTCAATAACTAGAATAGGGTTTGGGGGCCCCTTCTATCATAACTACAATAGTATAGGTATTTCTGTAGGCTTCTATATTCAAAGCCCAAGCCTTCAACCCAAGATCCCCCAAATCCCCTTCGTCGCAAAGAGGGGCCACTGCTCCGAGCTCTAAAACAAGACTTCCGAGGCATCCGAGGGGCAGCCAAACAGCGAAGATTGCTGCCCAAAGGGGCTCCGTGGTGAAGATCACCTGAAGCTTCTCGGGGCCCTAAACCCTAAACC